>BHDV01039530.1:0-39664 GCA_005406045.1 Adoxophyes honmai | reverse complement strand
TTTTGTAAGTGCATTTTGTATTTTACTTTTTATAATCATTTTGTAAAAAACCTAGTCTAAGAGAATAAATGAATATGTGAATAATGATAAAAAAAAAAATATCCCGACGAAATGAGAACCTCCTCCTTTTTTTGAAGTCGGTTAAAAATCAAGCCTATATTCTTGAATGGGTAGAGCACACAAACGTTACGTAGTCAACGCCATGGCTGTTTTATGTTTTGTACCTAAACCTATTTCCCTAGTCGCCTCTTACTAACATCAACGGAATAAATGGCAACGGGCATTATTTTTTACATACAATACAATCACGCATGTATTCCCAAATGGGGTAGGCAGAGCACATGAAACATGACATGATAAACCGATGGCTATTTCCCGCCTCGCAGCTACTTCAAGGTGTAGATTTAATAACAGATGGAAGAGGTATAATAGTGACAGGTTGGTAGCCTGTCGCCTAAAATATACCTTAACCTGTTTTCTTAGTCTCCTTTTACAGCATCTACGGATGAAATGGAGAGATATTACTCTAAACCAGAGACCACGCGGCACTTATTTGTTCTAGTGTAATCATAATTAGAAAGTTATCAGACTGGAGTCTGAAGTCGTCACATAACGCAATCGTAGTCGTGTCGTAGCATATAAACCGACCAATTTAGCAATTACACCGACTATCCACGTTTTCCCATAGTTTTTGCGCTCCACCATTTTGCTTTTTGTCCGTAATAACCACTAGGAATAGAGCATGGTATCCGTCTAGCAAAAACGAATAAAGTATCACGTTTGGTATATCGATACAGCTTGCAGCGAGCTGCGTTCACTTCGTTGTTTGTAAAACCTTGTCTATTTTTCAATGGTACATACGTACATACATATATAATCACGCTTAGGCGCAGCGCAGACGACGGTGTTTTGTGCGATCGAGTCTGTGGAGCAATAAATTCTCTGAATGGCGCGGTGACAGTTTCCAGGAATTTCCATTCAGAGTTTCGTGGAACTGTCCGCGCGCCATTCAGATCATTTATTGCTGCGCAGACTCGATCGCACAAAACACTGTCGTCTGCGCTGTTCCCATGCGGGGTAGGCGGAGCATACGAAACCTGACATAGACAAAATCATGATCTTGACTAGTTCACGGTTCCCAGCCACTTCTAGCATAATTTTAAATATGATAACAGGTGGAACATGTATAATAGTGACAGGTTGCTAGACTGTCGCCTAAACCGATTTTTCAATGGTTGCTGATTGAAATACATACAGGGTGAAAATGAAATCCGTAACGAAATTAATTCCTGATACTCAGAATCACTAGCACAATCCAATGGTAAAATAAAAAAAAACACTTTTTTTTCTTTTTTTTTCATCGGGAAATTCCCAAAAAAATATTGAATGTGGGCATACTACATACCGCGGTGTAACTGTTTATGTTTCTTTAAATTCTATTCTAAAGTAGGGTACTTTTGCATTTGGCACAATCGACAAGTTCGACGACCCTAGAGCAACCGCCGAGGGTAGGTTTGAAAAATGAATTCGCAAGCTGGCAGTCGATGCGCACGCGTTCCCTATTTACCCCGGTCGTACGATACGTAAGCGCAAAGTGTGCGAGTGACAATGTTGTTAGAATTTTCGAATCGCGAGTGCTATGAAATGGTGCGAGTGTACATCGAAAGTATTTTTTACCAACAAAATGATGCATCCCCCCATTACGCTCGCGATGTACGCGCGAGCACTTGGACAATTGTGTACAATGACTGGTGGATAGGTGGCAGTGGACTTGTGGCCTTGTGATTTCTATCTTTGGGGCGAAATCAAGCGCCGTGTGTACATGGACGAACCACAAAATTTACGTTATCTTAAAGACAAGATTGTAAGTGCATTTTCTGAAATGAAAGTGACACTGAAGTGCTAATAAGAGTGAATGTTAACGTTTTGAAACGTGCAAGACTCTGTTTGGAGAGAAATGAACTCCATTTTGATCAGCTATTAAGGTACGCTTACTTTAGATTTGTAGGGTAGGGTTAATTTATTATTATTATTGTACATAAGTTGATTGACAGTTGACGCCCCACGCGCGCTACTTGCACGCGCGGTGTCAATAATGTTAGCACTTTTTAGGAAAACTTTGATGACACATAACTTCTTATTTACAAAAGAAAATGAGAAACTACTCAAATTATATTTTTAAGTTTTATTAACATACAGGTATGTAAAATTTCGTTACGGATTACATTATCACCCTGTATTATTATGCGTGCCTACCTATGTAGTGCGGGTTTAGAATAATACCGTGGGGGTAATCTTTGTCACCATCATCATTATTTCAGCCATAAGACATCCACTGCTGATAATAGGCCTCCCCTTTGGACCTTATATACCGTTTGGAAGCGTCTTCCTGCATCCTTTATAAGGTCTGTCCATATTGTTCGTGGACGTCCACGTGGTGTCGGATTTAAAACCACCTCCCAATTTCATTCGTAGATGTCGTGAAGGGCGACTAAGAAAATAGTTAAGCAATGTTTTAGGAGAAAGGCTAGTAACTTGTCACTATTATAAAATCAATTTGACCTTACTTTCAATCTAAAAAAAAAACTAAAATTTGTCGCAAAACGTGACTTTGTTTTTGTAACGTTTTTGTGCTCTGCCTATCTATTCTCATTTGGGATACAGGTATGACGTATATTTACTCTTAACCTGTCATCAAACGGGGTAGAATTCCACTAACTTTGATTCCACATTATTGGGGACTATAGTTATTGCAGAAAATAATTTCACGGAATATCCTGATCAAATTTTTCTTCGTGAAAACTATGATTTTATCAATAAAGATGCTCTCACCAGATCTTGGGAAATTGTGACTTTCAGCTGTCGACGCATTTTCGATTGAATAATAGAATTTATGTGGGTAGTTCGCGAATTTCATACGGCGTCCGGACCAATGGGCACAGCGGAGAAAGAAACAGCAGCATTTTATAATTTTTATACAATTTCAGAAATAGGATTCAACACATAAAACTACCGTGAAACTCACTCATAGTGAAAATTAACAGATTACTCACGTTGTTTATACCGAGATTAGCTCGACATGTTTCGGATCAATCCGTGATCCATCATCTGGAGCTACGCGCCACGGCAGCGGACAGACGCGCACTCAAAGGATTCAATTTATTTTATTTTTAAATTTTTGCTGTAATTAAATGGATCTGTTTAGAATGACAGATTTTCGATTATAAAGTTACATACATATCCTCACGCCTGTAATAAAGTAATGTAATGATTATAAAGTTGTAGATAAGAACCCCTAGTTTTTGACACGAACGTAATTGTACGTTTTGCAGCACTGGTTATATGACTCTCCTTTTCTTCCATGGATGTCGTAAGAAGTCACTAAACATTTAAGGCTGAGATACATTTTAGGCGACAGGGAAGGAACTTGTTACTATTTTATTTCTTTCTTCTAGAATCTAGAAATTATACTGAAAGTGGCTACGTAATGTTTATACTATCTAACGTTTCGTGAGGTTTGCAATCCATTCATAATATCCATACATACATACAATCACGCCTATATTCCCAAATGAGGTAGGCAGAGCACACAAAACGCTACATAGACAAAACGACGACTATTTGACGTTTCGAGTAGGTGTACACTTTATCTGACCATTTCCTTAAACGTCACGTTGGGAATACAGGCGTATACTATTAACCATTTTCAGACTATGTACCAGAGGCCTAAGCGTACCAGCTGTTATCCTCGGATTCAACGTAAAAGCATCTCTCGTCTCTTTCTTCTACGTCTGATTAGAGCAAGACCTTTTTCTTGTCAGGGTTATTAAATCCAGAATCTCGCCTTCTGTCCCCATGTCCCTTACCCAGTGCCGCTTGGCGGCTCTCCAGGTACACCAAGTCTAACTTACTAATTGAAAGTTGGGCCGAGTATGAATCGTGAATGGCGGGGACATGATATATCTCTGTTATTAAATACTACTTCAGACTGTCCGAGTCGGGAAGTAGTTTCAAGCATGAGTCATTGGCTGTGAGTTTTAGGAGTTGGGTTAGGATATTTGGGCGGTGTGTTCAATTCAATGTTGTGTGTGAAGTTCCCAATCCGCATTGGGCCCGCGTGGGAACTATAACCCAAGCCCTCTCATACTGAGAGGAGGCCTGAGCCCTGCAGTGGGACGTATAAATAGGCTGATGATGATTTGGGCGGTTGTTAGAACGTTTCTGGCTATCATGTCAAGTTAATCTTGATACAAAGATGTGAGTGCCCGTTTCGTTTCACTATAAACTGAATTATTTATCTAAATGCAAACAGTTTTTTTTGGGTTTCCAAGTAGAATAAAGAGGTATCACAGAGACAGGTTGTTAGCCTAAAATAAACCTTGACCTATTTTCCTCAGTCAACTCTTAAGATATCCGCAGACGAAATGGAGAGGTGCTATCCTAATCTTGACATCACACAGTGTACTTAAATAACATACACACATGCAAACATGCCTAATGTTCCCAAGTAGGGTAAGTGCCGGCGCGCACTACGACTTTTTGTCGCGCGACACGATTTTAAAATAGCGCTGTCCATAGTGATTTTTTCATCATAGTGCGCGCGATGACATATAAACCCTTACGTTGCATTTCTGCGACAAAATTATCGCGCGACAAAAAGTCGTAGTGCGTTCTTAGCCTAAGTAGAGGATACGAAATGTGACATAGATAAAACCTTGACTATTTCACGCTTCACAGCCGCTTCTAGTAAAAAAAAATGTATTTTTTACCTGATTAAACATGAATTTTCCGACTTGCGATTTATCGCTATACCTACCCGATCTCTGTATTATACCAATGGACTAACTTTCATCGTACAATCCCGGTGGCCATTCCATGTCAGTCCATAAATAAAAGTCCTGTACTTTTGAAGAATCACATTGGAGTACAAAGTGTACTCATGTCCCCCTCAGTTGCCAATAATACGACACTTTGAAGCTGCATTCTTGACCGAAATACACTGTTGGAAAGAGTAAAGAAATAATTCAGATTGGTCACGCTTTTGTCGGTGAGATTCTCTTAGAGGTTACTCTGTCTTTGTACTTTGTATGAGCTTGTGTTGGAACTTAACTATATTTTCCTGTTCTTGCTATAATTGTTAGGCGACTAAGGAAATAATTTGATTATCATCTGCAGTGTTATTAACTAGCGTAAAGCGGTAATTATATATACCGAGTCATTTATCTCCGTGTGGTTTAGAATAACACCTCTCCATTTCTTCCGTGGATGTCGTAAGAGGCGACTAAGGACATAGGTTAAGGTATATTTTAGGCGACAGGCTAGCAACCTGTCACTATTGTACCTGCTACCTTAAAACCTAAAAAAATATTATGCTAGAAGTGGCTACAAAACGTGAAATAGTCATCGTTTTGTCTATGTAGCGTTTTGTGTGCTCTGCCTACCCTGTTTGGGAATACAGGCGTGATTGTATGTATGTATGTATGTATTTATCCAAAGTGGTCGCTGTACGTGTTCTAAACTTCATTGGTTAAGGAATGCCGTATTTAGATAGTCCTCAGACCGGCGTCACTTAGTTCTATACGTTTTTGCAGTTACTGCAGCATGCGGTGAACATAATTTTCTGTGTGATTGCCGCACTAAGCTCGCAGACAAGTACAGCATCGAGCTATCAAATTTCCCATACTATTATTATGCTACTACTACGACTACTTCTACTATTTATTGTTTATTATTATAGGTACAAATAATTAAATTTCTATATTTTGATCCCTAAATTGCTGCTGCTCTCTACTACTCCAAATTTGGCTGACAACGATCCCTCTTGGGATAAGTCCACCTTTGCACTTAATAATTTCTATTTGCGGCTTATCTGAACACTTTTTTCGAAAAAAAAATGTTTTTTCTTTATTTTGCGTGCCTTCTATCACTCGTGTTTTCATCATACATTCAATTATTTGTCGCCTTTTGGTAAATGCAGTGTCTAGTCTGGTTCCTTCAAGTATTCTTTGTCGCATTTAATACCACCGTTCACAAATCAGTCGTTGGTGTATCGGCGTAAAGAAATGCCTTTTAAACGTTATTTATTTTGTGTCGGTGTTTATAAAGACCGATTTAGACGTACAATTAGTGTAGGGACAGCTCTGCTATGGCTGCTATCGAGTCGGCAATTCCTTCTTCGAATTAGGATTTAGAATAAGAACATCGCAGATTTGATGTGTCTCCGCCTTATTCCATTTTTGAAAATGTCACGGTTTTGTGAATAAATCTTATTTGTGACTAAATATACTTTTTTTATAACCTGAGGTAGCCTAGCGGCCTCTCGTGCACATGATTGTGGAAAGGAAACCCAGACGCGCATTTTGGAATTTCTTGAATAAAAAAATGTTTTACTCATAATATTGATACTGGCAGATATCCGTTTTTGAGATTTTGTACTCAATTTTTTTTATTTGTGGCTTCTCTGTAATCTTATAATTTTCACACTTTCAAAGAAAAATCACACGTTCTTTTTTTCTTTATGCATAACAGAACCCTAAAAAAACTCATATTTTAATTTAACTACCTCTCTCAAACACGTGCAAACTTTTAACAACAAAATCAATACGTTACGTTGTTGGCACTGCCTGCTCACATAAAACGACGTAAGCGCCTTTCATCCCTTCTGTAGTTACTACGTTTTAAAGTGAGCAAGACTGCTGTAACCACATAATTACACTTTGAATGTTAGAGGGAAATATTAAGCCGGTTTCACATTTGCGGACATGCGATCCGCTCGTTTGCAGTGTGCACTCGGCTTTATCGGGCGTCTGTTTATTTTACCAACCGGGATCGAATAAACGAATATTTATCACTGTTTTGTCAGAAAAAGGGTTCGAACGAACTGTTAAAAAAATATGTTATTATTTATATTGAATATGATTTTCAAAATTTCGTACCTAGCCTGCAGGGCTAATTGTCTAATGCCCTAAAAATCAACATCAAAAATGGAAGAGGTGTAATAGTGACAGGTTGCTAGCCTGTCGCCTAAACCTAAACCTATTTCCTTAGCCGCCTCTTACGACATCCACGGAAGAAATGGAGAAGTGTTATTCTATCCCGACACCACGCAGGTAAAATAAATATGTATTTACGATAAGTCTAGAAACCTTACTATGGTACAGTCGACCAAGAAAGTGGTCTACCACTTTTGACAAAAGTTTCTGTGAGATCAAAATTATCACAAGGTTGACATTGTCACTGTCATAATATTATGGCGAGGGGAAATCGACCTTGTTGTTTCATGAGGTTCAAATGAATATCGATCTTGAGGGGGTAGACCAATTTCTTGGTCGACTGTACACTGTACAGCAGCGTTTCCCAAACTATGGGTCGCGACCCACTGGTGGGTCGCGAGAGAATATTAAGTCGGCCCAGCCAATAGATTGGCACAACGAATGACTGAGCCGATGGCCAGTGAATGAAGCTATGAAAGTCCTCCTCCCTTTTACTACACGGTGGACATTAAAACTAAATACCGGAATTCATAAATTTGACTTATCAAACTCTGAAGTTGATGTTGAAGTTGATGTCAACGGTGATGCCAAAACATAGGAAACAATTTCAAGCTTCCCATTAAGATAACTTGTTGGTAGTTTTTTCGAATAAGTAATAGAAAATGTATTAATACTTCGTTTGTTATTTGTAAAGTCCTTTATTCATGGGTCTCAACTTTGTAAACTCGTATTAGGTGGGTTGTAGCCCAGACAACTTTGGGAAGCCCTGCTGTACAGTCAAAGAAATTGAATTACTCTGCCACCTTGTACCTTTTCACAAGAAATGTCACTGTGACATACCATACTTTCTACTAATCAAAGCAATATGAAACTCACTATGAAAACGTACAAAGTGGTACAGGTATCAATTTCTTTGACTGTACAGTGTACAAGCTCTAGACAGTCAAGTTCACTATGGATGTGCTATTTTTCCACGCCTTACAACACGTCTGTCCGTCTGTACGCGTAAACATCTCTTTACCGGGTGTTCTGTTGGATTTGTACATGTTTGCGAGTTTAATGCCCCGCCATGTGTTATTTCTTATTTATTCACGGAGCTCTAAATCCAATACTTACTGAAGGGGGCTTATTGTCTTCGGATTCACGAGAAATCGACTGTTTTATTTATGGTTAACATACATACATACATCACGCCTGTGTTCCCAAATGGGGGTAGCAGAGCACACGAAATGTGACATAGACTAAACCATGATTATGATTATATCACGCTTCGCAGCCACTTCTAGCATAGTTTTAGGTTTGCAAAGATGGAAGAGCTAGAATAGTGACAGGTTGCTAGCCTGTCGCCTAAAACATACCTAAACCTTTTTCTTTAGTCGCCTCTTACGACATCCACGGAAGTAATGGAGAGGTGCTATTGTCACCCCATTAGGTTTAAACTTAGACAAAACTTAACTGTGGTGTCGAGTTAGAATGGTATATATTATCTTCATTTCTTTCTATAGTAGGGGAGCCCAAACGGGGATTTCGGGATTTGCTACAGCGCGGCAGATTAATATATAGGAGAATAGTTTGTACCTGATTAAGTGTTTCCACCAAATATGAGCCTCATATCTATGGCCGCACGTCCAGGATAAAGGATCAGATTAGTAAAAAAAAATTGACCATCGGGCATTCTCGAGCGCGTCAGATTAAGGTAGGGTGAGTTAATTAGATGCAAAAAAGTGTATATTCCGTTATACTAGGATATTGTGGGAGGCAACTAAGGAAATAGGTTTAGAAAGGTATGATTTAGGCGACAGGCTAGCAACTTGTCACTATTCTATCTCTTCCATCTGTTTTCAAAGCCAAAATTATGCTTGAAGTGGCTAGCGTGAAATAACCATGGTTTTGACTATGTAACATCTCGTGTGCACTGCCTACCCCGTTTGGGAACACAGGTGTGATTGCATGTATGTATGTATGTGTTATTTCTTATTTATTCATGGAGCTCTAAAGCCTCTAAGCCTCTAAGCCTCTAAATGGTCTTCGGATTCACGAGAAATCGACTGTTTTATTATGGTTAACATACGGATCACGCCTGTATTCCCGATTGGGTAGGCGAGGCGTCAAATATTTAAAATTGTGACTGACGTGTTCTTGTACTTTTAGCACGATTTTAGATTTAAACATCCGTACCAATATATAAATGTGAAAGTGTGTTTGTTTGTTTGTTTTTCCGTCTTTCACGGCTAAACGGAGCGATGGATTGACGTGATTTTTTAGGTAGAGATAGTTTAGGGCATGGAGAGCGACATAGGCTACATTCTGTCTCTTCAAAACCCCCCATTTCCCTAAATTGAGGAGTGGAAGTTTTCAATGTAGAAAGCTATACAATTGGTATGTGTGCTATCTCTTCTGTGATACCCCGAATTTAACGCGAGCGGAGCCGCGGGCAAAAGCTAGTAAGTTTATGAAAGTAATAGGCGTGGTAACCTAGCGGTTTGACGTAGCCTCTCATGCAGACGGTCGTGGGTTCGAACCGCGGTCTCGCACCTCTGAATTTTTGGAATTTATGTGTAGAACCTAATTTGATATTTACCACGAGCTATTAGGTGAAGGAAAACATCGTGAGGAAATCTACACAAAGCGACGAAGTAATTCAATGTAGTGTGTGAAGTTCCCAATCCCTTTCATACTGAGAGGAGGCCTGTGCCCTGCAGTGGGACATATAGGCTGGATGATTGATTGATTACGAAAGTGGTTTAGTGCGTGTGGTGTCGAGTCTAGAATAACGCCTCTCCATTTCTTCCGTGGATGTCGTAAGAGGCTGCTAGTCTGTCGCCTAAAGCATCCCTAAACCTATTCCCTTAGTTACGATATCCACGGAAAAAAGGTAGAAGTGTTATTATTCTAACCCGACTCTACAGGAAATTGGAATTAAACTGTAAAATATTGGGTAGTTTAGGTTTGACAGCGTGTCACAGCCTAAGCAGATACGATAATATTTTATCTGCATGCCATTTTTCGATATCTCGTTGCCAACAGATACTTCACGGTAAAATATAAGTTATCTGCGCAGTGTGAGTTAGCTCATTAAATTGTATAGGGAGCGGTATTGACAGATAATGTGTTCAGATACAGAATCTTAGCGTGTGACTTTACTAGGCATTATGTTAACATCAGGTGAATGCTAACCCAGATAGGTGCCAATTTAATATAAGAACTAATACCGCAAGTTTTAATTTTTCGATTACGCGTTGCACTTTACATACTCGCTTCGCTCGGGCTAATCCAAGCCCATTATTAAAGCGGTTAAACTGGTATCATATCCGTCTGCCTGTCAACGTTGAAAGTGTCAACGGATTGTAGAACAAGCAGAGATTAGTTAACATAGTGAATTTCATATAAATATAACTATACGAGCTTTTACCCGCGACTTCGTCTGCGCAGAATAAGTATTTCGGATTGCGTGGCGTAGAATAGAACTAATATTATGGCATTAAAATTATCACACAAATAATTTTTGAATCGCATTTGACAAATATAACAGCTTTTTTAACAAATCGCTAGCACCTTGAAAATTCGCAAAACAAACAAACACAACCGTCAACGACGTCTGCCCTCACGCGTCTGCCCGCGTTCGGGTCGCGCACTCAGCGACGCGTGACGTCTGCCCCGCGCATGCGCGCTACTTCAACGGTTTTGACAGCGGACGCCAAAGCTCGGAAATGGTAAATTTTACCCGACTTACTTGAGAATTATCGTCGTATATTGGATAATTCACAGAATATCATTACAATTTGTAGCCTATGTGTTATTCTGATGTATAAGCTACATTATTGTAAAGTGTCATTAAAATCCATTCAGTAGTTTTTGCGTGAAGGAGTAACAAACATCCATCCATCCATACATCCATCCATACATCCATCCATACATCCATCCATCCATACTTACAAACTTTCACGTTTATAATATTAGTAAGATTTTTAAACATAAAACTATCGTGAGACTGTAGACTATAGACGCGCACCGATATCCGCTGCCGTGGCGCGTAGCTCCAGATGATGGGTCACGGATTGACCCGAAACATGTCGAGCTAATCTCGGTGTATAAAACGTGAGTAGATCCGTTATTTCACTATATTTTTTAACTAATGGAAGCCTCTAGGGTTTAAAATACGGTAATTAATTAACGAAAATAAATAAGTAAACACTTATTGCACATACATACACATACATACATATTCTCACGCCTGTATTCCCAGGAGGGGTAGGCAGAGCACATAAATTCAAAATCCAGTGCCACGTTTAGCAAATTCAGGGTAACCAGATGGTCAAACGTGATATATTGTACAAACAACACGAAATACAGAAATGTATTCCCAAACAAACGCTACGTAGATAAAACCATTACTATGGCACATTTCGTGGCTACTATTATTTTTAAAATAATGATAAAATAGTCTGAACTACTGGATACCATATCTTTTCACAGAATATTTTTTTCTGAACGTTAGTGTCTCTGTGTAATGTAGGTTTAAAATGGGAATGGTGTGGCAATGGAAGTAGGTAAATAGCTGATTAATAATTATTATAAAATAGACTTTAAAATTGTCCCTTCATTAAGGGAATTCTTGATAAAGTATCAGAAATGTAAGAAAACCAGCAGTTAATTTTGATTGCTTGGTATTTGAAGCAGTCCAGAAAAGCGGTGATTTAAAAGCCCTTAATTACGGATAAGTGTTTCCTTTTGATTGATAAATTATCCTGGATTTGAACTAAAAACCTAATTACTTCCAAGCGAAGTCTTTTATTAGTGAATAATGTTTAAAAACTAGTAATCTACTTCAATAAATTTCAATTATTTGTTGCAACAACTTTGATAATAATTTTTGCAAATATTAATGTAAAAGAAAAACCAAACCACGGCTTCTTCCTAAACGCAAAAAATGCCACTCCTAAATATTACCCATGTGGTGCCGGGTTAGAATAGCACCTCCCCCTTTCTTCCCGTGGGTGTCGTAGGAGTCGATTCTGGGAAAGGGTTAGTGTATTGTGGGCGATGGGCTAGCGACCTGTCACTGTGATATCACGTTTAACCCTCTGGTTACCCTGAAGTTGCTAAACGTGGCACTGGATTTTTGAATGCATGTGCTCTACCGACCCCTCTTGGGAATATAGGCGTCAGAGTATGTAATATGTATGTAACATGTATGAAACCCGACTAAAACTGTTGCTATAGACTCTGCTGTGTTATTTATATTTGTTTACTGTGAGGTATATGTATTTTCTAATGTTTTATTTCTTAATTTGTTGAATAACACTTCATCTAAACTAGTGCGAGTATACACGGAACACGTAAACAAACAGTCGTGATAACCTATTTTTTTTCGGGAAGTTAATAAAAATATAATTGTGTCGAAATGGGAAGCATTACTGCGTTTTAAAAAAATAAACAAATGCTCGTGGCGAGCTTGATTCGTAGAAAAAATGGAAGATCGCTCCAATTGGAATGGTAGATCAATGCGTTTTCTTCTTAATCGAAATTAAAAAGTCTACATACATAGAATATATTACGCCTGTATTCCCAAATGGGGTAGGCAGAGCACACGAAACACTCCATAGACAAAACCATGACCGTTCCAAGGCCACTTTTGAGTTGGCGGGTATAATAGTGACAGGTTGCTAACCCGTCGCTTAAAATATACCTTAGTCGCCTCTTACGACATCCACGGAAGAAATGGAGAGTTGTTAATATATTCCGACATAACACACGATTAAAAAATCTAATTCAAATAAGGCTTTTAGGGCTCTTCAGATTCCTTTTTTGATTCTACCAGATTTTCGAAAATGCCATGTTTGCTACTTAACTATCAATACGCTGCAGGAAACTTGAGCCAAAGTATACTGACATAGTTTCTTCCAAAATAGACAGCAAATTGTCCTACTTGATTCATAGATTAAGATACAAAAAAATCAAAATTTCATCCAGTGTCTAACCTAACCCCAATGATAGGTAGGTATTATAGGTAATAATGACAGCTACTGGCCACAGCGTTCACCTTTTCTTGCCTTAATCGTCTCTCAATACCCACGAAAGAAATGGAAGGATAAAGAAAGAAAGAAAGAAAGAAAGACATTTATTGACGGAAATTTGACACGGGAAGACAATTTTTTTTTACTTTTCTAAACCTTAAATTACTATCTTAACAATAACGACGATGAAAGCAAAATCGAGAGTATAAGCTACCTATTTAATATTATTTGAATCTACTCTGGGTAGACATTCAAAATCTACCTCGGTCGTGTTTACATTTATAAATAGCGTCTTCTAGCGGTTCTATTTAAAACGATTAATTTATGATGTAAATACAAACTTTCCGGGAATAACGTAATACTACGATTACCTAATTAGTTCTAATAATGTATTGATATGCTTCCTCACAATAGGTACTTACCTACGTCTAGTCTATCTAGATTTTTCTACACAATTTGAACATGATCAATTCGAAAGAGGTATGGGCAATTATTAAATCCTTACCAATGGAATTGGCGTTTTGTATGAAGACTTCGATATCATTTGCGTTTTCCATAGATACTAAATGTTTTTTCACTCATTTAATTTTGGCAACCAAAAATGCTAGGTAGCTTTAAAAACACTTATAAACTGACAATGATAATCAATTTAAATAAAAAAAAGAATGTATTCATTATTGCTACGAAATACACATTTACGAAATTCCGGAAACATAAATGAGATTTATTTTCAAAATATAGAATACTTATTAGCTTTTGCCCGCGGCTTCGTTCGCCTATGAATAAGAATTATTATTATTAATTAGTATAGCTTTTGCGTCATAGTAGCTTTGTGTGCAGAGTCTCAACCCGATCGGTTTAAAATTGGCAAAGTTTCATACAAATTTTCATCCCCTATTTTATCCCCCTGAGGGTAGAATTAGTCAAAATCCTTTCTTAATAATATTCCTTCCTGTCATAATATCTACCTCCATGCCAAATTTCAGCCTGAGCATTGATAGATCACTATGTCAGTCAGTCACCTTTGAGTTAAATGTATTTAGATAAAATATAGAATTCAAAATTGGCCCAAAAATGGCTATGCTGTTGTCACAATCGGCTTCAAAAAACCACATGCCCGTTTTCTATCTTTCCAAACTGAGACTTGACAACTTTCTATAAGCCAGGAAGTGATTACGATTGGCTTCTATTGTGATAACTAACTAACCATGATGGCTCGGCTAATTAACCGAGTGCAGAGTTGTTGTGATAACATTTGATTCTCATTACAATTCCTGTCAATAAGATTAAAAACACTGACGAAGTGGTCTCGTTGCCTCGTTCAGTTATACCATTTGAATGGGAGTCTGTTGTAGATGTTTTACATGGGTAGTTATTCCTATTTGTGATTATAATAGTACCATTAGAGGGTGTTTATTCAAGCGTTTCAACCGCCTCATTCATCTGGCTAGATTTCATAAGAATCTGCTGTAGATTTTGATATCGTTTTTGACTATTTGTCAAGTATTCCTGTTCCTCTAATAGATGACTAAACGATGGTATCATAATATTCTTCCATTTTTACAAAAAAGTGGACAGATGAATGAGACGGTTGAAACGCTCGAAGAAATACCCTAGACTCAATAGACCACTCACTCACTACCTAGCGGGTACTGTAACGCAGCCGAACGTCGAGGTTACTGAAACTGTATGTACTTAAAAAAACATGATTAGGTCTTAGGCTGGCTTGTCGCCTAAAACTTAACTGAACATATTTCCTTAGTCGCTTCTTATGTCATCCACGTAAAAAATGGAGAAGTGTCATTCTATCCCGACACTACACAGGTTAACTATGTTTAAAACCTAAAATTATGCTGAAATTGGTTACGAACCGAATATGTACCTAGTCATATTTTTGACTGAACCTTTCATGTGGTCAGGGTTCTGTTTGGGTTCCCAAAGTGTGATATTTACGTGTGTATGTTTGTGTGGTGCCGGGTTAGAATAGCACCTCCCCCTTTCTTCTCGTGGGTGTCGTAAGAGACGACCCTGGGAAAGGGTTAGTGTATTGTGGGCGATGAGCTTCCAACCTGACACTGCAATATCACGTTTAACCGTCTGGTTACCCTGAAATTGCTAAACGTAGCACTGGATTTTTGAATTCATGTGCTCTGCCTACCCTTCTTGGGAATATAGGCGTGAGAATATGTATGTGTATGTATGTATGTTTGTGTAGGTACAATTTTATTTATGAACCATCTCAGTATTAAGACAAATTAATCAGTCCAGTTACCCGTGTGGTGGCGGATTTAGAATAACATCTCTCTGTTCAACGACGGCGACTAAGAAAACAACAGGTGATTTGGGCCATGCAAACCTCAAATATATGAAATAGTCAGAGTTTTGACTAAGAAAAAATCCAGTAAGACTAAATTAAATGTTAACACGTTCACGGACAGTACGTCGAGACATGGGATTGAAGACCCTCGTAATATGGCACTACGTCTGTAGACGGCAAACTTAATTTCACCAAAAGTGGAGCTCCGTCCATAGCAGACTAATTCTCATAGTATATATGTATAGGAAGCCTATGAATCTGTGCCGTTTTTGGCAAAACCGTAATCCACTAGTGCCACAGCAACCACTCCTACTACAGAACAAAAGTTACCTCAGTCACGCATAT
Source organism: Adoxophyes honmai (assembly GCA_005406045.1). Taxonomy (NCBI): domain Eukaryota; kingdom Metazoa; phylum Arthropoda; class Insecta; order Lepidoptera; family Tortricidae; genus Adoxophyes; species Adoxophyes honmai. The sequence goes on along the minus strand of BHDV01039530.1, from coordinate 23,993 downwards.
ATTGACGAAGCTCGTGTTGTGGCACTACGTCTGTGGCCGCTCGATTCATTATAGACGATTCCGTCTGGGGCCGTTTGTGCCGTAACACAGGGTCTTACTACCCGCTTGATATGAATATCCGTCCACAGACGGTACGTCTCTGGCCGTTACTGCCGCAACACATACATTCAAAACGTTGTAATACGTTAATCCGTCCCTAGACGTCATGTAATTTTGTATGGAGAATTTGTGTGTCGTACCTATCACAATAAATTTGAAATGGCCCTGTGTCCGTGAACGTGTTAAGACTCACAAACACAAGCACGTTTTCATTCACACGGACTTACACACTTCTGAGTGAGAGAAAACAGGATTAAAAAAGACCGAAACAGAAGAGGACATAAACAATGAAATAATGTTGATCGTGATGCGCCTTGTCGTTACAACTCGACGCGACGTCCAATTCATCGCAAAAATACATAAAAAACAACAACCTGAGGTAAAATTAACGTACAAAGTAACATAAAAGTAAACGCGACTCGGAATAGAACGGTAATTAAATTCAATCATTTCTGCTCGCAAGTCAAAACACAGAAATAATTGTGATCGCAGCAGTCTACTAACTTTGTAGGACCGACAAAAGCAATACAAGGCAATTTACCATCGCCCGCGGCGTTCCGACAAGCAAAAACTGACTCAAACACCTTAAACATAAAGAGGAACCAAGTGAATTCCTCACGCGGTCATGATTATCAAAACAAAAATCCAAATGCGTCCGATACGGTGAAGGCACCCGTATTTTTTTTAACAAAACGAGCTTCCGAACCGCATAAATAAGATTGTGTTTCTAAGACAAGTTTCGCTAGGGGGGAATAAAGAGATTTCGTTTGTATTACAAAAGAAAACCGCAAAAATCGAAACAAAGGAACGCAGCGGGGAACGAATGGTATTAATCGTAATTCTTTCTCTGCTACTGATTTGTAAGCCGCGGTAGACTCGCGGTTAGACCTGTGGCCTACAGATGGTTGTAGGTTCGAATCCCAGGCTCGCACGCTTGAAATCTAACTTAATACCATGAGCTATTGTTGAAGGAAAACATAGTGATGAGATAACGAACATAGCGACGAAGTAATTCAATGCTGTGTGTGAAGTTTCGAATCCGCACCGGGTTCGCGTGGGATATATTTCAAGCCCTTTCATAGTGAGAGGAGACCTGTGACCAGCAGTGAAATGAAATTAGGCTGTATTTTTATACAATCACGCCTGTATTCCCAAACGTGGTGGGCAGTGATGGTCAAAACCATGACTTTTTCAAGTTTCTTTTAACCACTTCTAGGATGTTTTGTAGGTTTAATTTAAGGGGTATAATAGTGACAAAGATACAGTTTGCTTGATAGATCGATAACAATCGATAATGGATCGATAGATGATAGATCGATGCCGCTGGGTGTCGTTTGAAACGAGAAGTTTTCTTATAGTTGTGCTTTATACCGCAATATAACCGAGTTCCACGCGGGCGAAGCCGCGGGCGGAAAGCTAGTAATATAATAAAATTAACATATTTTATAGCATGCATTAAAAAAAGTACAAAAAGAACTCTTTCGAGCCGGATTTGAACCGGTGACCTATGATTCTACAGTCCACCGAGTTGAAATTCTGATAAACTTTCTACAACGTAATTGGTTTAATTAATGGGACGCCTCAGATCGACGACGTCATCGAGGTAACGTCGCATACGTCATGGTTTTTGTGCGTGCAGCCGGCTCCATCGAATTATAAGACGTTGTCACGTCAAAAACGTAAGTATCTTTTATTTTACCCAGATCCTGTATGTATGCAGTCAGTATACCTAATACACCAAGCTCCGTTACTCATAATAATAGAATAATTCCTCCACAGCCAAAACGTTTTTGCCCAAGTCAACGCAGAATAACACAAATGCCTGTAAAGCTTGTGTGTATGTATGATAATTGTCGGAGAATAACGCTTGGATCGTTCTGTCTGTTCATTTTCTTTGAATTAATTACGATTTTACACAGTGTCGCTGAGGTTTTCCAACTGTGCATAAATTGGACAGTTCTTTCGGAAGTCCTTTGTGAAATGTGCACAGGTTTCCGTGTGCGAAAGTGTTTTTCTGTTTACAGGTTTGTACAGTGATAGTAATGAGAAATGTTTGGACAGTTCTGATTTTGCTATTTCCTGGCGTGTTAGAAAAACTCTTCAAAGTGCAAAAAAATAAATAGGTCGCAAATAAAAAACAGTACAAAGACGGACTAGTACAGAGAGGAGCAGTAATTTAGGGATTATCATCATCCAGCCTATATACGTCTCACTGCAGGGCACAGGCCTCCTCTCAGTATGAGAGGGCTTGGGCTATAGTTCCCACGCGGGCCCAGTGCGGATTGGGAACTTCACACACAACATTGAATTGCTTCGTCGCTGTGTGCAGGTTTCCTCACGATGTGACACATAACGTTAACTTTTAATCTGGTTACTATTATACGTGTGAAGTCAAAAACAAGCCAAAAGAAGTAAAAAAATATGTTACAAACATGAAAAAGACATGAGTTTGTCTGCGTCTACTTATCCGTTTGAGAATACAGGCGTGATACATGTACACTTGATCAATATATCAGTTTTATTTACCTTCTTACAACAATGTTCGTCCAACCAAACGCCGCTATGTAACCCAACGAATGATAATCGCAAACAAACTCTGAGATTAATGCCCGACACGCGGGTACCATTGCCGCCTAATGTTACACACGACGGTTAGCGAGATCCAAGCGTGTCAATGTGGATCGTCGAGACATTTGACGGGAATTTTTAGCCCCGTCGCAAAAAGAGGGTTATTACTACTAACAAAATAGGAATGCTTAAATCTAATAATGTTACACACGATGGTTAGCGAGATCCAAGCGTGTCAATGTGGATCGTCGAGACATTTTGACGGGAATTTTTAACCGCAAAAAGAGGGTTATTGCAGATAGTTCAACTCATTGTCAGTTGAGCGCGCGGCGCTATGTGTGCGTGCGCTTGTCATCATCATCATCATCATCAGCCTATATACGTCCCACTGCAGGGCACAGGCCTCCTCTCAGTATGAGAGGGCTCGGGCGATAGTTCCCACGCGGGCCCAGTGCGGATTCGGAACTTCACACACAACGTTGAATTACTTCATCGCTGTGTGTAGGTTTCCTCACGATGTTTTCCTTCACCGAATAGCTCGTAATAAATATCAAATTTGATATCGCACATAAATTCCGAAAAATTCAGAGGTGCGAGCCCGGGGTTTGAACCCACGACCCTCTGCTTGAGAGGCCACAGTTCGAACCGCTGGGATATCACGGCTGTAAATTCACAGATTTCTTTTGTATGCAGTGGCAGTGTTATGACGAGCCATACAAATGAAATCTGTGAATTTACAAGCGCACGCACATATAGCACCGCGCGCATAACTCAGTTGAACTATCTATATGAATGCATATATCTGAAATAAAACCTTTGAATCTGAATTTAAATAACAAGTTTGAGATGGCACTTAAACAAACTGTGAGATTAATACCCGACACGCGGGTACCATTGCCGCCTAATGTTACACACGACGGTTAGCGAGATCCAAGCGTGTCAATGTGGATCGTCGAGACATTTGACGGGAATTTTTGACCCCATCGCAAAAAGAGGGTTATTACTGCAAAATTTTTTACAGATAGTTCAACTCAGTTGTGCGCGCGGGGCTATGTGTGCGTGCGCTTGTAAATACACAGATTTCATTTGATTTGGTTATAATATAGAAAGGACATCATGGAAAAAGAAAGGTCACATAAAGAAATTTTTGCGGGGAGTGTGGATGCATTGGGAACGGAATACCTAGACCTATTAATGAACGTGGATGAAGCAAAAGAGAATAAGAGAATATTTCAGGATCGTAGCAAGTCGAACAAAGTGGTCTTTGCCTACCCCTGTGGGAAAGAGGCGTGACGGTATGTTATGTATTGTTATGTAACAAACATCATGTCTGTGTTTCCTAATAGAGATGTAGAACACAAAACGCTACCTAGACGAAGCCGTACATGTATTTCATGTCGTAGCTACTACTAGTTTTTTTGGTTAGGGCTCATAATGTCCCACTCGCAAAATGCCCCTTTGTCCCTTTCGCAAAAGGTCCCTTTTATAAATGTCCCATTCTCAAAACGACCTCTCTGCAAAATGCCCCGTTCTCAAAATGTCCCGTCACATAAATTACGCCCCGTTCGCCAAACGTCCCTTTCTCAAAATGTCCCGTTCGCAAAATGTCCCTTCCGCAAAATGTCTCGCTCTAACCTATCGAGTTTGGGTTCATTTGATTCGTTTCAATGAGGTACAGTCGGACATAATAGCTTATACCAAACATGTAATTTTTCACAGAGACTTGTTTCTTTATTTAAACAAGAATTTTGCAGGCGGGACATTTTGCGAAAGGGGCTTTTTCAGAAGGGCCATTTTGCGAAAACAATGGGACGTTTTGAAGAAGGGACGTTTAGAGAAAGGGACATAATGAGATTGGGGTATTTTGCATAAGGGACCATTTGAGAAAGGGACGTAAGTGGTGGAGGGACATTTTGCGAGTGGGACATTATGAGCCCTAACCGTTTTTTTTTGTTTTAAGGTTAGGTAAGAGGTACTATAGTGACAGGTTGCTCGCCTGTCCCTTAAAATAATAATTATCTTAACCTATATCCTTATTTATATCCTTAGTTATAGTATAAATATCCCCGTGTGGTGTCGGGTTTAGAATAACACTACTCCATTTCTTCCGTGGATGTCGTAAGAGGCGACTAAGGACATATGTTAAGGTATACTTTAGGCGACCGGCTAGCAACCTATCACTATTGTACCTGCCACCTCAAAACCTAAAAAACATTATGCTAGTAGTGGCCACAAAACGTGAAATAGTCATCGTTTTGTATATGCAGCGTTTTGTGTGCTCTGCCTACCCCGTTCGGGAATACAGGCGTGATTGTATGTATGTATGTATATTCTTAGTTGCCTCTTACGACATCAACTGAATAAATGGAAAGGTGTTTTTTTTATCTGACACCACACGGGATAAAATAGGTATTTACAAACGCAGAATGTTGTTTCAGTTTGTTTATTTTTGTTAATATAAAAGTTAGAGGGTGTTTTTGACAGCTTTGCGTGGGATAGGTTTATCTGCTTTGGAGGTGCTTACAAAATGATAGACAGTTTGAATTAACTGTATATTTTTTACTGTTAAGCTTTTAAAAACATTATTCGTTAAAAGCTCTGTGCGACTGTTGTCATGGTTTGCTTTGTGTGTCTGTAAGTCGTATGGGAATAATAATGCTTCATCCGTACCAATATATAAATGTGAAAGTGTGTTTGTTTGTTTGTCCGTTTTTCACGGCTAAACAGAGCGATGGATTGACTTAATTTTTTAGGTAGAGATAGTTTAGGGCATGGAGAGTGACATAGGCTACATTTTGTCTCTTCAAAACCCCCCATTTCCCTAAAGTGAGGAGTGGAAGTTTTCAATGTAGAAAGCTATAAAATTGGTATGTGTGCTATCTTTTTTGTGATACCCCGAATTTAACGCGAGCGGAGCCGCGGGCAAAAGCTAGTATTTGTATTTATTCCCAAATGGGGTAGGAAGATCACACGAAACGTGACACACACAAAACCATCACTTCTTATTTAATACTATTTCACGCCATTTTAGCATAATTTTAGGTTTAAGAATGGATGGAAAAGGTACATTATAATAGTGACAGGTTGCTAGCCTATTCCCTTAACGTATTTCCTTAATCGCCTCTTACGACATCTACGGAAGAAATGGAGAAGTACTATTCTATTCCGATATCACACAGGTTTTATGTATATATTTTGCAATTTTACTATAATCATTGTAGACTTTTCAACGAGACTAGGTGGATGAGAGCTGAGGATTGTATTCAGTGGTGTGCCACGGGGGAGACCTAAGTCCAGGAGTGAATGGGGAAAGGTAGATACATACATATACACACACATACAATCACGCCTGTGTTCCCAAATGGTGAAGGCAGAGCATACGAAACATGACATAGACGAAACAATGACTATTTCACGCCTCGCAACCACTTCTAGCAAAATTTTAGGTTTAAGAATAGATGGTAGAGAACTTATAGTGATAGTTTGCGAGCCTTTCGCCTAACCTAAAGCATACCTAAACCTATTTCCTTAGTTGCTTTTTACAACATCCACGGAAGAAATGGAGAGGTGGTATTCTATCTCCACACCAGGTGATGATAAATAAAACACTATTCACAAACCAAAATACTACACAATGCTGTTTACCAGAAGTTGTGAATCCAGTATGATTAAAACTAAAAGACAATGGCAATTACCTCATAATTATGTAATGTGATTCTAGCTGTCAATTGTTTTTCTAAGCAAATTCCTTTTTTATTTAGAGTTGCTTTGGAATAATATTGAATGTTTTATTGTGTTTTTACGCGCGAGTTATGGGTTTAAAATAACGCCTCTTCATTTCTTCCGTGGATGTTGGAAAATGCGAATGAGGAAATAAGTTTAAAAAAGTTATTTGAAAAAAGTACATAGTTAAGGCCTTTAATTAAAACAAAACTTAATTGTCTCGTTTTTGTGCCAATTGATTTTTTGTATTTAGGTACCTAATTTTCGTTACATAAAGGAAGCGATCGTAGTATTGTTTTTAAGTCTTATAAAAATGCTAAATAAATATAAAAAAATTGAAGTAAGTATAGTTTGAATAGTTTCTGTTAATAAACCTTTCGTGTCCCCACTAGGGAATACATACAGGCGTGATATATGTATATACATACATACATACATACATACCGTCACGCCTCTTTCCCAGGGGTAGGCAGAGACCACTTTGTTCCACTTGCTACGATCCTGACATACCTCTTTTGCTTCATCCACGTTCATTAGTTTCTTCATACATGCTCGTCGATTTCGGGTACTCTTGACCTGACCTGTTTCTAAAACGTCCGCGATTTGGTCATGGAACGTCCGTCTAGGTCTTCCCCTCCCAACACATCCATTCACACTTCCAGCATAGATCTGTTTAGTCAATCTTCTTTCATCCATCCTCTCTACATGACCAAACCAGCTAAGCATACTTCTTTCTATTCTAGTCACTATATCTCCTTTTACACCAGCTCGTTCCCTTACCACACTATTTCTAATTCTTTTTTTCAATGATACACCTTCCATACTTCTTAACGTGACATATGTATAATATATGCTCGTATTTAATTAAAAAAATTACACTACACGGGAAACTATAAAAAAAAAACCATAAAGTACACACACATCACGCCTGTATTGCTAAATGTGATAGGCAGAGCACACAAAGCGCTACATAAACCAATTCATTACTTTTTCACGTTTCGTACCTAGTCAGTTTTAGTATATTTTTTATGTTTTAAGTAGTGTCCGACCGAAGCTTCGGCTTCGGCTTCGGCTTTGGCCACCTTCGGCCAAAAAATCCACCTTCGGCCAAACCTTCGGCTTCGGGCAAAATTTGGCCGAAGCTTTGGCCGAAGCCGAAGGTTTGCAAATTGTGATTTGAAATTGAACGAACGATGCCAGAGCGAGACGGATAGTGCGCAGCGCTTAGCAGAATAGCGTTTCGCCGACCCGATCGCATTGCTTGCAGTTAATCTTATAAATACCTGACAACACATAACATAACAACATAAACACACTTGATTTCAAAGCGAAAACTGCGGAAAATATACTACTGTTTTTTTACTATTAGCAAATTCTGTCATTTCTTTGGGTCAACACACCTTCGGCTTCGGTTTCAGCTTCGGCCGAAGGTTTTCATGCAAGCCGATTAATCGGCTTCGGCTTCGGCTTCGGCCAAAATTGTACCTTCGGTCGGACACTAGTTTTAAGTCAAAGGTAGGTAGTATACAGTTTACAGGTTGCTAGCCTGATACCTAAAATATACCTTAACCTATATCCGAAACAATTAATAATATTAATGCCGTTAGACAACATCCACGGAAGACCTAAAGAGGCTGTATCGCAACTCGACGCCACACGATAAATTACAAAAACTCGAATTTTTACGCCTTAAAAAGCAAAAGATCTGTTGCATTTTCAAATAAACATTCTAAGATCGTAAAGAAAGCAAACCAACTCTTAACAAATACTTTGACCCATTCCTGAGTGAACAATAACTCGTCACCATAACTCACATTTCTAAACGGATGTTCTAAACATATTAACATATCAATGAATCCCGAACTACACAATATTTGCGGTTGTCTCATTACCACGTGGAAACAAAAAGCAAAGCTTATTGTTTTACCCATAGAGTCTAAAACTGGTAACTGATGCACAATGTCAATTTGACAAACCTCTTTCCACTTTCAAATGGGAGTTGAAGTGACAAATTTGTTGAGGCAAATAAATAGCTATGTTTAAACCTAGAATAATATAATAATATAATGCCCCGTGTGGTGCCGGGTTAGAATAGCACCTCCCCCTTTCTTCCCGTGGGTGTCGTAAGAGTCGACTCTGGGAAAGGGTTAGTGTATTGTGGGCGATGGGCTAGCAACCTGTCACTGCAATATCACGTTTGACCATCTGGTTACCCTGAAATTGCTAAACGTGGCACTGGATTTTCGAATTCACGTGCTAAGCCTACCCCTCTTGGGAATACAGGCGTGAGTATATGTATGTATAATGTATGTAAACCTAGAATAACGCTGAAATGACCACGTAACCTGAAATAATCATGGTTTTGACTGTATAACCTTTTGTATGATCTGTCTCCCTTATTTAAGAGTACAGGCATGTTTGTGTGAATGTGAATGAATACCTAACGTGTAATTTGCCAGAGATTTCAGGAGCGTTTTTGAGATAGATACAGCTATAATAGATCATTAAGTTTTTGTAGCTAGTTTAAATATTGTACGAGGAACCAGATTAAGAATAAAACCTCTTATTTTATTAAATGGATGTTTTTAGAGGTAACTAACGTAATTAAGGTATCCACTTTACCGTCCTACGATACTACAGTATCCAAAACCAATATGCGCTATACCGTCCGCGGTGGCACTTTTTTACCTAACTACATATTTACATACAATCACACCTACGTTCCTTAATGGGGAAGGTAGAAAACACGAAACACGACATAAAACATAGACAAAACCAAGATTATGACTATTTCACGTTTTGCAGCCAATCCTAGTATAATTTTAGGTTTGAAAACAGATGGAAGAGGTAGTATAATAGTGACAGGTTGTTAGCCAGAGAGATATTTTTATTTCCAGACAATACAAAGAAATTTAAATTTAAACCTAAAATTATAAAAGTAGCTTCAAATTATTTAGTGTACTCTACTTACCACAGTGACGCAGAAGTGATGTTTCAGACATAAATATAATGTTTTGTGAAAACCTTCACAGTGTCTATTAACCACATTCTGTGACCGTAAATGACAATCATAAAACACTTGATCTAGAGATAATCAGCGAGCCAAACGACACAGTGCGACACGGCGGTCCCAGCAGGAACGCCATTTATTTATAGTAGACTCAACGCGTAAACTGCTACGGAATTAACACTAGTTTGCTTCGGAGTCGAGAGAAGCGCGCGCGTCTCTTGCGCAGGAGATTAATCCAAATCGACTTCTCCGATTTTCTTAACGATCGTGATAGAGAAACTGTTCTGTGATGTGATGATCGACTAATCGAAAGTTTGTAATATTATGGATGGTTGAAGTTAAAGTGTATTGTGTGGATTACGATGCTGACTGGATTTTATTTAGGTATTGTTTTATTATTTGTCATATTTTTGCAAACGATACATACATATTTAAATCACTTAATTAACGCGCCTGTATTCCCAATTGAGGTAGTCATACGACATTAGCATACTTTTAGGTTTAGGTATAGATGAAACTGCAATAGTGATAGGTTGTCTGTCGCCTGAAATATACCTTAACCTGTATCCCTAGCCGCCTCTTACGACATCCACGGAAGATTTAAGAGGTGTTTCTCTAAACCCAATTTCACACAAGAATTCATTCATTCGATAACAATCATTGTTTAATATTTCCAGTTTTTACATTTTCCACTTTAATGGCAACCTTGTTGACAGTGAATTAGAAGTGTAATTGGTAATTTTAAAACAATGGTAACTAAGTGAAACAGTGGCCATAGATTAATATTTGAAAAGTAGTGGAATTATAGTTTTTCGTAGTAAATTAGGACGGGAATTTTCTTGGGTTTTCACTTAGACTTGGTCGTCTGAAAGTTTTTTTACTAGAATTCACAAAAAAATGTTAAAAATCACAATTCTAGTTAATTTATTCCAGAGCTTAGTTCACGATAACCAAACCTTTTACTACTTTAATCATACTAACGTTAATCACGCCTGTATTCCCAATGGGGTAGGCAGAGCACACAAAACGCTACATAGACAGAACCATGACGTTTCAATGCCACTTCCAGCACTTTTTTTTTTTAGTTTGGAGTTGGTAGGCTTGTGACAAGTTGCTAGCCTGTCTAAAGTATACCTTAACATCCGACATCCGATTCATACGACATCTGAAAATTGAGCCTAGAGCATACTTCAACCTATTTTGCTCAGTCGCCTCATACGAGATCAATGTAACTTCAGTTCCACTTCATCACCACCCATATCCTCGATTCCACGTTCAATTACCACGACTCAATGTCAAGGGCTGGATTGGTAGAGTAACACGGTCATAAACGTAACTAGGACACACACACAGTCTAGCACCCGTTTAGTATGACACACAGTTAAACTATGTTAATACGAGCTAGTTTATAGCGGCGCGTTACTACGTAGAATAACATACTTATCTAAATTGTTAACAATGACATCAAGATTTTAGATATTTGAAACTAGAGTATGGATGGTTGGATGGATATGAAAATTCCAAAAAATGTTAGGGTTTAGAATACACCTCTCCATTTATTCCGTGGATGTCGTAAGAGGCGACTAGGGTTATGCTTTAGGCGGCAGGTTAACAACCTGTCACTATTGTATCTCCTAAAACCTAAAAAAAAACGTTTTCTTTGTAGAGTTTTATTTGTTCTGCCTACCCCATTTAAGAGTACAGACATAATGTCTGTATGAAATTCCAATCAAAAATCTAACCTAGCCTAATATAAGCTTATACGAAAGGTAAATAGGTAGATGATTTAAAAGGGTACCTAACTACCCTTATACCGTAAATTCTATATTTTAGGTGGGATAGGTTTGGAAAATGGGAATCACCCATTTAAAACGTAATGTAAGATTATGCGATAGATTTTTAGATGGTTAAAAATCTAGTAAGGTTAAACTGGTAAATCGGAAATAGGTAATTTATTCCATAGAAAAACAATAATTTAAAATAATTAAACAAAAACAAGTCATCCGTTGGTTTGTTGACGCATCGGATTTTAATTTTGTCAGTTCGTAAAGTGAATATAAGTCAACGTGTAACGATAACGTATGAAAAATTTCGTAAAGAATAGCATTTAAACTAAAATGACCTTAGTAATACGGACTACCGGAGAAGTCTGTAAATTTTATTGTTAAATATGTAGTTTGTTCTAGCCGTGTTTAGTAATAAGACACAGAGCAAGATATTCCTATAGATTCTGAACTTGTGTACTAAACATAACACCAGCGTGTCGACACAGAGTCCAAGTACAGCTCAGTTGGAAAGCGACTCCTCTAGAGGAAGCGTCGAATTTAACCAGGTAGCCCCCTATGCGTGCGAACGTGTCATTATTATCCTATTACAACCATGCAGGTTCGTAAACTATTATAAAACACCGTGTCTGGTAAATCTAGGAGTTCGTAACAGAAATAGTACATTCATTATGCCTATATTCCTAAATGGGAAATGTTACACAGTCGAAACCATGACTATTCTACGTGTCGTAGCTACTTTTAAAGAGGAAAAAATGGCTAGTTTCCTACCGTGCATTCTTCATGGCAATAATGGTCTTTGAAAAATATGTAAAAATGGTCTTAATAGCTTTATATTTGTACGCATAAAGTATTAGAATAATTTTATTTTTTTAGTAATTCTTAGGGAAGATTTAATTGAAAGTAGGAATGTAAACAAAGCAGTAATGTGAAAGAAAGGGAGTGCATTAAAATTAGTAAAAAATCTAATAATTTAAGTCCCAAGAGAAAACTCAAAAGTGACCGAAGTGATACGTCAGTTAACTTTTTGTTCCTACGTATAGCAACAGTAGCATGTACAGTAACGGTAAATTTAGAAAAAAAAATAGAATTGAAAAAATAACTTTGGTGAAAATAACCTACGCACGATTTGTAGACAGAAAACAGCCCTTTTTACGTTTAAAAATAGATAGCATTATCCATCGACAATAATAATAAACCAGCATAGCGGAAACAACTCAATGGCTAAGCGAATGATTAATGCTCTCTCATTGGTCAATAATATTTGTGCTGCCCTTTCATTGGTGACAATTGCCTCCCGTGGTTTTACGGAAAACAATTTGTTATCGTTATTCTGTTTGGTTAATTTAGCTGTTGTTTATTAGGATTATCTGCACAGGTCATTTATTGGTTCGATCATTACGATATTTGTGTGCCATAATACTCGTAACAATAAAGAACACAATAATAAAACGCTCTATACCTATTGTGGTGTCGGATTAGAATATACTTTTCCTTTTCTTCCGTGGATGTTGTAAGAGGCGACTGACTGAAGATATAAAAAGTTTATAGGTTTAGACGGTGGACTAGCATCCTGTCACTATTAAACCTGTTCATCATCATCATCATCAGCCTATATTCGTCCACTGCTGGACATAGGCCTCTCCTATGGCACGCCACTCAACACGGTCCTCCGTCTTTCTCTTCCAACCACTCCCAGCCACCTTGCGTATATCGTCGCTCCACCTTGCCCACGGGCGTCCTACACTACGCTTGCCGAGCCGAGGTCACTCTAGAACACGTCTATCCCAACGGTTATCGGTTCTGCGGCATATGTGACCAGCCCATTGCCACTTCAGTTAAACCTGTTAAAACTAGAGTCCGACCGAAGTTTCGGTTTCGGTTTCGGTTTCGGCCGAGTTTCGGCCAAAATTCCAGTTTCGGCCGCAGTTTCGGTTTCGGCCAAAATTGGCCGAAACTTTTGCCGAAACCGAAACTAATTTCGGAGGTTGTCGAGCACGTTTGCTTAACTTCGTCTCGCGCGGCAACGCTTTGGTGGACGCTAGTGGCTCAGTTCAGGAATTGCCGTGCGCCGTTTTTAACACATTCAGAACCAAGGACCCGGCTCCCGGGTTCTTCAAAACATTCGCCAGATACCGAGAACCCGGGAGCCGGGTTCATTTTGTACTGGCTATAGACTACTCGGTTCCGCGCAAATGTTTTGATTTTAGGCGTGGTCGTGAATGTGTTAACCGACTTCAAAAAAAGGAGGAGGTTCTCAATTCGTCGGCATATTTTTTTATTTTTTTTATCATTATTTTTTTTTTTTTTGTTTGTTCGCTGATTACTCGAAGACGCCTGGACCGATTTGAAAAATTCTTTTTTTGTTTGAAAGGGTATAGTTTCCAGGTGGTCCCATTGCCAGCATATCTTGATCTGATGATGGAATATGAGGGAAATCGAGGGCAACCCTCAAATTTTATTGGCACAGGTAATGTTTTTAGTACATTTTTCAAAGCTACACCAGTATTTACGTCTAGCAGTAAAAAAAATATGACTGAGCTGATGATGGAAGGTCAACTCCTTAATGCTTAGGAGTTAAAGGATAATTCTTTCAATACTGAATGCACCTGCAGGCTGGAAATTATAATTTCAGTAATTAGTGAGGCCTGCTGGTGATGGAAGGTCACCCTCATTATTAAACAAATGCTTTCAGTATAGCCCAAATTTGAAGTCGGTTTTTTTTTGTTTAAAATTATTATAGCTCTGTAGCAACATAACTTAGCTAGTGTGTAATCGTCCGACACAAAAATTCTTTAGTTAGAGATTATAATTTCGAAGGAACTGGGTTATTGTAAGATTATGTTTCGTTCCTGTACTTTAATTATTTATTATACTTAGTTAAATATAAATACTAAGACATTAGTACAAATGTTTACAAAATTTGTTATCAAATCAAATTAGGTACGTAGGTAGGTACAGTCGGTCAAGAAATTGGTCAACCCCCATAAGAACGATGTTCATTTGAACTTCACGAAACAACAAGGTGGATTTCCCATTGCCATAATGTTATTGACAGTAACAATAGCTCCCTTATCATTATTGTATAGACGTCGCGTCAAGTGGCCATGTCAACCTTAGTGACAATTTGATCTTACAGAAAATTTTGACAAAAGTGGTAGACCACTTTCTTGGTCGACCGCACATGCAAAAAATAGATAACAAATGAAAAAGGCGAAGATTTTAAGTTGTTACATTCTTACATTACCTACTTTGTTAGGGTTCAGTAGCCAAATGGTAAAAAAAAGAAACTCTTAGAGATTCGCCATAGTCTGTCTGTCTATCTGTCCGTCCGTAGGTCACAGCCACTTTTTTCCGAAACTGTAAGAACTGCACTTTTAAAACTTGGTAAGTTAATGTATTCTGTGAACTGCATTGAGATTTTCGCACAAAAATAGAATAAAAAACAATAGGTACATTTTCGAGAGACCCCATATACTGAAACTGAAAAAGTATTCTTCATGAAACCTATACGTGCATCTATAGATAGATCTTCAAAAATTATATCAAGGTTTCTAATTTTTTTTTTCTAAACTGAATAGTTTGCGCTAGAGACACTTCCAAAGTCCCGTGCCCTCGCTAACTACTAAAATAAGGGTACGAAAAAACTACAAAAAAATGTGAAGTACATTTTACCATGCAAACTTCCATCAAAAAATTATTTGAACTAGATCTGGTAAGTAGCTTTAAACTAAATTCACATTTAATTTACCTACCTACTCAATGGTGCGGACCCCTTCGTGCGCGAGTCCGACTCGCACTTGGCTTTTTTCTTTTCTTTTAATATATTGTTTCAATTTGGTGTCCTAATTAATGCAGGATAATCGGTAAAATGCACCAAATCTCAGTATTTTATGGAATTTTATGCTTGACCACGTGAGTTTCGGTTTCGGTTTCGGTTTCGGCCGAAACTGAAGCCACGGCCGAACATTCGGTTTCGGTTTCGGTTTCGGCCGCAAAACCAGTTTCGGTCGGACTCTAAATATTATGACATAGAAGCAGATAAAAGTGGTAATGACGAGCGTCGCGTGCCATACACCATTGTCATCACGATTTATTTGCAATGCACCAATAGGATGACCTCGTGGTAACTGCTTCACCAATTGCAGCCAATCACCAGCATAGCTGTGGATTATCTTGCGTAACAACCCGGCCGAATAAAAAGAGCGTATCTAACTGGAAAATGCGAGGCGGTTAAGACTTTTTACCTTGGACGGGTACTGGGCTGTTAAAGTTAGTGCTTGATGAGTTATCTTAATAAGTAGTGCGTTTAAAAGATAGTGGATTGTGGTATTTGTGTGGTCTGGAGTTGAGAACTGGGGAAAGAAGAAAAGTATGCACAGGAAAGGAATTTGAAAAATTATTCGCGAAACCTTATTTTTCATTTTACATACATATCACGCCTGTATTCTCTCATGGGGTAAGCGGTGCAACGAAACACTGCGTAGACAAATTCACGTGTATTTTACATTTCGTGGCAACTTTTAGCATAATTTTAGGGAGAAAAACAAGTGAGAGAGGTATAATAGAGACAGATTTTGCCAGCGAGTCCCCTGAAAAGTACCTAAACCAATTTCCTTAGTCGCCTCTTACGACATTCACAGATGAAATGGAGAAGTGTTGTTCTATCCCGACACCACACAGGGCAAATAAACATCGAAACTGATAAACCAAAAAAAGTTACAAAAAGGAAATGAATTTCTACAGAAAAAATGCTATCGATACATTTGGTAGAAATAGTCCTAAAAATAATGGCAGTAAAAACGGTTACATTAAAATTTGTTGTCATAAGATTACTTTCTTAAGTTACAAAAATTGTGTCTAAACTTCCAGCCATTCTTTAATTATAAGAAGAAGGTCCGCAGACAAAACCTAGTTAGCATTTTAGAACAAAATGAAAAGGGACAATGCGTGCCATGCCGTTCTAGCCCTTCACAAACACTTCATTTTTATAAAATATCTTATTTACAAGCAAAATTATCTCGCACAATACCAGAGCAGTGAGTTGACCCGATTTATCTAACAATCGCCGAAGTGAATTAGCATCATAAAAGGATTCTCCGCTAAGTATTTTGGTACAGTGTTTGAAAAATGGGTTAAAGTATATTGACTAACAATAGTTGGCGCTGTGAGTAGTTAGTTCAATGGTTTGGTTACTTAGGAGTTGTCCGGTTTAGTGACGGACTTGCGAAATGGTTATTCTAATGTTTTCTGATCTTTCAAGATGCTATTTGAGGTTTATTTTGTGATACATTTCAGGAGTATAGATCTACTAGCTTTTGCCTGCGGCTCCGCTCGCGTTAAATTCGGGGTATCACAGAAGAGATAGCAGACATACCAATTTTATAGCTTTCTACATTGAAAACTTCCACTCCTCACTTTAGGGAAATGGGGGGTTTTGAAGAGACAAAATGTAGTCTATGTCACTCTCCATGCCCTAAACTATCTCTACCTATAAAATCACGTCAATCCATCGCTCCGTTTAGCCGTGAAAGACGGACAAACAAACAAACACACTTTCATATTTATATATTGGTACGTATGTGCTAATAGGCATACAGAGCTTACAAAACGCTACCTAGACAAAACCGATACTATTCCACATTTTATTGACACTTTTAGGTTTTAGTGATAGGCTTGTAGCCTGTAGCCTAAAATTTACATTTACCTACACCTTAACACTTATTTCTCCGTGGATGTCGTAAGAAGCGACTAAGGAAATAGGTTAATGTATACTTTAGGCGACAGGCTAGCAACCTGCCACAATTATACCTGCCAACTCGAAACCTTAAAAATACGCTAGAACTGTCCACAAAGCGTAAAACAGGCATGGTTTCGTGAGCTCTGCCTACCCCTTTTAGGAATATAGACGAGAGTGTATGTTTTGACTATATTTTCCTTTGTCGTTTCTTACGACATCCACGGTAGAAACAGAGAGCTGCGACTCTAAACCAGACACCTCACTAAACGAACCCAATATAATTTTATTTGAAAAGCAATTACGATCCCAATACTTTTAGAAACCTGTACAGCTACTCAGTAAACATTATCAAACCCTTTCCGCCTTCCGGGTATTTCGATCATACATGACAAAGAACTTCGAATGAAAATAACGATACGAGAGGCGTTCTCAAAATAAACAATTCACAGGATGTTATGCGAGTCACGCGTAGCCATCCCCTTCAAATATAAAAGGAATCGCGGCAAACAAACGCCTAGGGACTCCTAAATAACGCGTCGTTAGTGAAAACATTCGAAGCTGATTCTAAGTTTGTCATCGAGTTAAAAAAAGATACCATAAATCTCAACAGCCTGTAGATTTGCAGATCCGAATAAATATCGTCAATATCGCTGAAATTGTCTCAAAGCCACTGTATTAGGAGTTACTGGTGATGAAAATAAAAGTTTGTACTTTGTTCGAGTGGATACAGTTGCAATAGATGAAAAAGAACTTTATGGGGAAGAGGTTAAGGCGAATGTGGGTGGTGGTGTATGTCTGTAGTTGGTTATAGTAGCGTTTGAAGAAGACCCCTTTGATCTAAGTGACATTTCGTAAACTGAAGATGATTTGGTTCGGTCGGTAGCACTTTCCTCTAGCGCGTGTGATTCCACGCACATTGTATGAATTATTGTTAGACTAATTATAGAACTATGGAGAACTAATGGAGCGAAGAATGACATGGGTAGAGAGAAAAATGTAAAGTATTATGATTGATTGGTATTGCTGGAAATAAATTTTAAACTGTGAACGGATGGAAAGTATTTTTGAATGATAGTTGTAGTTTGGATGCTGATGAATTTATACTATAACTCAGTGAGGTGCCAACGGATGTGTTGTGAATTTTTGAAGAAAACACAGTGACGTATTAATGTTCCGTTGCCTCTTTTTAACTGCTGTTGAGAAATTATTTCACAAACGTCGACAGAAGTGTGCAATATCATGGAAAACTTCAACCTGCCATTTCATTTCGAAAAAGTTCGGAAAAAAAATCAATAAAATCGTGGTTTTTGGTTTCATCTTCCTAACTTCCTAACTAGCCTTTGTACATGAAACTGTAAATGTAACTGTTTTATGTGCAGTAAAAAGTAATATAAATACTATACAATAAATTATGAAACTTGTTTTTTTCTTAAACGGCTAAAGATGGAGTCACTGTAGGTATATTTAGCTTCTTAGTTGTCACATCAAACAGTTTTGTGTCACCAAATATTGTCGTATTTTTAACTTAAAAGTAAAACACGACGAACCCAAAAATAATGGTATGTCTTCTGTTAATTTGATATATCATTATCGTGACTTAAACAAAACTTTTCAACACACGATTAGTTTTGAAATGCTTCTTATAAATTCCCCCCAAAGTAAAAGCAATGCACCACCATTTAAACGTGCGTTTTTGTATTTACTATAACTCCTATAGCCGTAGTTTTAAAGTTCAAATTAAATCTCTTACGACTAATCTAATTAGTGTCACATCTATTTTAAATCTGTCTACAAAGATCAGAGGGTAGCGCGGCTGTCCTTGTCATTCATCGGAAGTATGAAAGAGATAGTAATACTGCCCCATGACTTCTATTTTAGTAGGCTAATTAATGAAACAAATTATAAATAAAGGAAAACCAGACGGGAGTTAAAATGACCTGTATTGAGAGGGTAATAAGGACTTTGGTAGATAATTGATATTTAAAATGATCATTGACAAACGTTTCGTAGGAGATCCACCTACAAGATGGAAGACTAAGCCTTAGCTAAAGATGGATACAGCTTTTGACAGAAGAAGAAGATGGAGGTCTATCTGAGAAGACTAACAATAGACGTCATACAGTTAATAAAAGATCATAATAATGATCCAAACACAATGCAGTACAATCTGTTTTTACAATTTCATTTAGTCAGGTGTCTTGATCCGTGTGTTGTCGAATTTAGAATAAAACCTCTCCATTTCTTCCGTAGATGTTGTACGAAGCGACTAAGGAGTTCAGGTATATTTTAGGCGACAGGCTAGCTAATTTAGGCTTACCTCTTCCACCTCTTTTCAAACCTAAAATTGTGGCTGAAGAGAGTGAAATAGTCATAATCATGGTTTTGTTTATGTCTCTATCACGTTTCGTGTGCTCTGCCTATCCCATTAGAGAAGACAGGCGTGGTTGTATGTATTTAAGGTGTGTACATATTTTATGTAATCTTGATTTAGTTACTATAAAATCCCTATTTAAGATACCTCTGTAAGCGGGGTCATTATCTTTGAGTTGAGGTACAGGGTAAGAAAAAACACTTTTTTTCTAACAACTCGATAGTAACTCAAATTCGACGCCAACTGGGTTACAACGACATTGCAGGTACTTCTAGCACGCTAACCTCCAAACCCAAGCCGTAAATCATATTTTCTTTGAACTCATACATTTCTCAGAAGCGTGGCTGCAAATAAGCTGGCGCCACCGCAATTAGACCGAGTCTCCCGGAATGTGTCACGAAGTGGTGACTGGATTAGTTTTGCTACTATGCCGTGAACGTAGAATGTTTCATACAAATCATTTGTATTTAAGTACCTACCAATATATAAAAAAATATTAACACACAAAAATAAATACAAACTATTACAAACTAAAAAATAGAATTAACTATCTATAAATTAAAAAGTTGTCCCAAATCGCTGCCAGGCGGCAGGGTGCCCAGAAGACTGGCAGCATTGCGCCACGCTGAATGGCGATGCCAATCCTCTGGGCAAAGAACGAGCCTGCCCTCTGGTACCCTGACGTGCTCACCAGCTTGGATGCCCCTGGTCCCCAAGTTCCTGAAGTTTCAACCCCAAACGGCTCAAATATGACGCCATTACCTATGGCTGCATACTTGCGCCGCTTGAGATTTTCAGCAGCTTCCGCTGCAGAACCCGCTTTGGAGGCCGTCGATAAAATATGGGATGGGGCCATGGTATCCACGCAGGTCGCGTCCCATACCAGTGGCCGCCCCAGCCTCCACGGCATAAGCGTCATGCCGTCGGGCCTCTTGCCATCGCCACGCGCCAGACCAGTTGGTTCAAGGACAGTATCATTTTGTATACATACATACATACAATCACGTCTGTATTCTCAAATGGTAGGCAGAGCACACAAAACACAAGACGAAACGATGACTGTCTCAAGTTTTGTGACCACTTCTATCATAATATTTTTTTACAAGCTTATCCTGAACATTTATTTACAATATTAATACAGACACATTTACATACAAAACAACAGATCACTTAACCTAATTAAATTAAATTTAAACTAAAACTACCTATAAAACACATAATACATCGTCAAAAGACGAGTCCGGCATCGTCCCTCAGACGCTGGCCGCATTACCTCGCTGCACAGCTATCCCTAGCCTTTGAGCGAGGTAAGCGCCAGCTCTGGGGTCACCTGATGCCTGAACTAGCCTTTTGCACAGGTCTTTCATGAAATGTTTAGTATGTTTTTTTAGGTTATAAAGGTGGCAGGTACCATAGTAACAAGTTGCTAGCCCGTCGCCTAAAATATACCTTAACCTATGTCTAATGTCTAACCCGTGTGGTGCCGGGTTAGAATAGCACCTCCCCCTTTCTTCCCGTGGGTGTCGTAAGAGTCGACTCTGGGAAAGGGGTTAGTGTATTGTGGGCGATGGGCTAGCAACCTGTCACTGCAATACCACGTTTAACCATCTGGTTACCCTGCTGAAATTGCTAAACGAGGCACTAGATTTTTGAATTCATGTGCTCTGCCTACCCCTTTCGGGAATACAGGCGTGAGAATATGTATGTATGTATGTACCTATGTCTTTAAGTCCCCTCTTACGATAATTCGTATGAATAGTAGTTTTTAGTAATTTCAACAAAAAAGTGTCAATGTGTTACGTAATTATGCTCTTACCCGACTTGGGAATACAGGCGCATGTAACTTTGACATTTTGAACATGTAACATGAACATGGAACCTACACTTTGACATGTGGCTACTTGTTTTTTTTTATTGTCAGTGCATTTACTAGATATCGATACGTAAGAATTTGTATTATTATGTTCGTTTCTCATGGAAGTAAATTAATGTTATTCTTTTTGTTTCTGTCGGAATTAATTACGCAATCCAAATATTTTAACCAGAATTTATCTACAACCAAGTAACACTCCGTGTGGTGTCGGGTTTAGAATAACACCTCTCCATTTCTTCCGTGGATGTCGTAAGAGGCGACTAAGAACATAGTTTAAGGTATATTTTAGGCGACAGGCTAGCAACCTGTCACTATTGTACCTGCCACCTAAAAATATTATGCTAGAAGTGGCTACAAACGTAAAATAGTCACCGTTTTGTCTATGTAGCGTTTTGTATGGTCTGCTTACCCCGTTTGGGAATACAGGCGTGATTGTATGTATGTATGTATGTGTGTAAGTAACACTTTTGGCTATAAATATGACATCTCAGATTTTTTAGTAATACCTCACGTCCTCTCAAAGTGTCGCAATAAAACGTCGCTCACAATTTGGCCCGTTCCGATCTATGCGTCACTCAGATCTAATAATAGGCCCCCACGGATGCGTTTCCTTTGAGGAAGCTAATTATTTAATTTGGTTATCCTCGGGTTTCCAACTTTTGGGCCTCGGACCTTTGTAATTACCACACCAATCGCATGCACTCGCTCTGGACCTAAAAACAAAGAACTAAGATACGTTTTTGAACGATTCGGGGGTTACAGTTGGTGGTTTCAGACACTGAGGGTCACGTACTTGAAAGTTGTAGGCGATTGAAAAATTTTGGGAGTTGACTAGCGTTTTTGAATAATTAAATTTAGTTTTTAGTTTAGGGATTTAGTTTCTTCAATGCCTTTGCTAGTAAAGCTTTAAAATAGGAAAGATTTTTGTATTGTAGCGCTACCTACCGTCGAGTATTAGAACGTCTTGCAAATGTCATCTACGTCAACTGTCCAAATAGTATCCTCCAGTGATTCAGCTGCATGGATACAGCTTCCAACTTTCAATCTGAGGACTTCGGTTTCCAGGCATAACATCTGCTTGGAGAGAGGTCTCTCTATTTAATTGGAGTTTTTTTCTCTAGTCTTTTCCCAGTACTATCGAGCCAATTCATTACTGATCTAACATAAACCTCTTTACAGTTAAAATCATAGTGACATTGAATTGCTCGATAACGAAAATCTTTACCTTTACCGTGACAAGGTTCAGTCAATTGTACATAATAATAATTATACAACTATGATCCGGCTCGAACTTACCCGGTTTTTCTTCCAATTCAATTCCAACGAATATTCTCGCCATCCTGACCTGCTCCACTTCAGTAAACGTATCAAAACGTTGAAAGCGTCCTGTTGCGTCGGAACAAAACACGGCGGGTCGAATTGTCCGTCCAACAAAAGACAATATAATTACGCGAAGTCTAAAGATTGCTAGAGAACTGATGATATTTTACTGTCTTTTAACGGGTATGAAACCAGCGAAATTTTTTGTAGTTTTTGCAAAGTTGAGCTACCAGCGTAAGTTACAAGCCTAATTCATTTTACTTCTATAAATCGAGAGCTATTGGTGTGTTTTTTATACCACAAGTAGATTCACCATCCAAATTCCAGAATTGCTAACATAAATGTCTCCGGCGTAATGCTTAACTCGTATGGTGTCGGGGTCAGAATAACATAATATATCCCTATTTCTTAATACTTAGGCGACCAAGGAAAATATGTTAAGGTATGTTTTAGGCGTCAAGCTCGTGACTTTTCATTACAATACCTCGTTTATTTTATCACGCCTGAATTCCTGAATGGGGTGGGCAGAGCACACGAAAGGAATAATATTGATAGGTTACTAGCCTATGTTGCCGGAAATATACCTTAACCTTTTCTTAGTAGCCTCCTACGAAATCCACAGAAGAAACGGAGAAATGTTATTCTAAATCCGACACCAGCGAGTAAAACGACGCAAAAATCATTAAAATTCATAATGCAAGCTCCTCAGTGCTCCCCCAACCTTTAACGATGCGCTTGCATGAGATGTGCTGTAACACACTGTTTTAATTAACTCGCGAGAACAAATGAAAATTCTTCAAGTATGACGCCATTTTGTTTGCTTGTTGACTGTCAAGCCCAGCTTTGTTCTTTTGCCCGAAGCACGCGCAGAATTACGTGTCGCTGCGGTTTTTGTTCAAAGACGTAGATATGTGGAAGAGATTTTTTAAATAGTGGAATAAAATGGAGACTTGAAGTGTCAGACTCATTTGTAGTAGTATAGAACGGGAACACTCACGCTTTTGTTTCAAGATTAGGTCGACATGGTTCGAGCCGATTTATGAACCGCCATCGAAAGCAACGCACCACGGGCATGTCAAATCCAGTGTTGCCAACTCATAGGAGTTCGAGTTTCTAGACTCAAAAGAAGACAAAGGTCGCTAGAAAGTTACTAAAACTGTGAGACATGCCAGAGGTCACAGCGCACCGTCAGTGGAAGAAGTACGTAACTCCACTTATGTGCAAATTTTTTTATTGCTTTAAAAAATCAAGCGTCAAAAAATACACCTTCTCAATTTTTTTCGTAAATTTATCTCCGAAAATGAGCCAATGAGACCGATAATTTCGAATTTCTGCAACAAAACAAAATTGCACAATTCAACCGCAATAAATAGGTAAAGTTACATACGTATAAATTTTTTTAAAGTCTCCAGGTCAACAAAAGCTTATATACAATAACACAAAAGTTCCACGAAAATTTACGAAAAAAAATAGACGTAAGTACACTTGAATACTTATTCTAGGTT
>BHDV01039508.1:33385-44146 GCA_005406045.1 Adoxophyes honmai | reverse complement strand
AGTAAATATGTACATAAACAGAAGTTTCCTTTCAGGATATAGCTAATTTGAAGTCGGTTTTTTTTTGTTTAAAATTATTTCAATTCTATTCACTATATCTACTTTCACCCCAGCTGTTTCCCAATTTGTGGTTGACCCAAACATAATATATCCGCTTAACACAATACCATTTAATTTATATAAATCTCTGCAGTTGAAGTACACTGGACCGACCAGATTTCGTGAAAGCTTTATGGCGAGCAGGGAACAGTAGAAAGAGACAGCAATAATTTTACGCCTAAATGTGTTCGGAAGTGGTCCTTCTGTGTGCAGTACTATCACCTATTCTGTGCTCTCGCCGCGGCGTAAGCCAATAACGTATTCTGCCGGTTCGGGAGTGGTGCGCTGTCGCCCTGCTACTTATGACATGATGTCGTCAATTATTATTGACTCCAACTGCTCGCCGCCAGTTAGGCACCGGTTCGCTGTGAGCACTCTGTAGCCCCAAATACGCCGACTGAGATCTATTACTGAATTTTCGGTTTAGCTCACTGGATATTCGAAAATTACAGATTATGGACGTTATGTTTTCATGTCTCTAAAGTCTAAAATCCGGTCGCGGAGCAGAAAGAAATTCGAGCGTTTGACCCGTTGCTATCTATCTCAATCGCACGCGTGCAATAATATTGTTCTAACGCTCGCATTTGAGCACGTGTTCAAGTACTAGCTGCGTGAGGGCAACGCTCGAATTTCTGTGCTCCGCGACCGGACTTTAGTAAGCTAAACCGCGTAGAACATTAGGTGTAAAAGGCGGTATATTGTGTCGTGCAGAGCTTCAGCGCAGCGTGCTGGAGCTGATCCACGTGGTGGCGTCGCAGAGCATCTCGGCGGCCGAGCTGGCGCTGCTGCTGCGGCTGGCGGCGCAGCGAGAGGCGCTGCCTGCACTATTGCCGGCGCTGCTACGGCTGGCGAAAGCCGCTGCCCCCGCGCCGATAGCCGTGCTGGCCTTCCCCACCGCGGAGGAACACGGTATCCATATATTTATAACTTACGTACATACATATCATCACGCCTGTATTTCCAAATGGGGTAGTGGGGTAAATTCTGGCATGAAAGTCCACTGGATCGAAGCGAGGCAGCGGAGTGGTGAGCGAGATTAAAATACACCAATAGAATTTTATTACATCCACTGAAAAGGAGCGGAGATTTAATGCAGTTCCATGAGTGGAGTTCCTGTCGCTGAAGAAATGGTATTCAATTTTAAAATTCAATTGTTCTATGTGAAAAAAAAATTAACCGAAATCAATTGTTTAATTTTTGTCTAACTTTTTAACATTACAACTATAAAATGAGAAAGATCATACAAATGCGGTACAGCTACAGTCTGATTAATTTTATTTTAATTTACCAAGATGGCGGATATAATTGACACGGGTTCCATTTTCGACTAATTTGGGAGCGCTGTACTTGAATATGAAATTAAAATTTATTTAATTTAAATAAATAAATAAAATAAAAATCTTTATTAACGGAATAATAAACACAAAAATTAATTTTCTAATTCGGGATACAGTACACTCAATATGAGGCTTCCATGACAAAGAGCTGTCGATCATAACTCCGAGGTATTTAAGGCAGTATGTGCCTTCGACGCAGCTGCAACTGCACGGGAAAGGATGCTGTGTGGTAAATCTGTCTCTAGAGCAGACATGAGCACGAATAGAGAAGTTGGGAGGTAGTTGAGTGGTGAAACCAGGTGAAAAAGCTATAAATTTTGTCTTTTTGACGTTAAGTGTCAGGAGGTTAGCACATAACCATTTCATAACCGTCCTAAAAGCATTATCCGCCAAAAGATTGACCTCCTCCCATGAACGAGTAGGGCGGTGTCGTCCGCATATGTAAAAAAATTGCAGTTTGTAATAGAAAGGCTGCAAAGGTCATTTATATAAATTAAAAAGAGGGTAGGACTAAGAACGCTACCCTGAGGGACGCCAAAACTAATCTTTGTCTCCCCACTTCGAACACCATCAATCACAACATATTGTGTACGATCAGAGAGGTAACTACGGAAGATATTCAATGCAACTCCTCTAGTACCGATACATTCCAATTTGCGGAGCAGCAAGCAAATGGAGACGGTATCAAAAGCCTTGGCCAGATCCAAAAATATGCCTACAGTTTTCTGCCTTCGTTCGAAATTCCGAATCACAGTATCAGTCAAAGACAAAACAGCATCCTCGGTAGATTTTAAATTATTTTATTTGTGGGATAAAAAATGTGTACCAAAGGTGGGTGTGCAGGACAGGCGAGCCCGGCGGGCGCGGCGAGCGCGGAGGACGAGGCTGCGCCGGCGGCGCTGAGCGCGGCGGCCGAGGCGGCAGCGCGCGCGCTGCGGGACCAGCACCAGCAGGCCGGTCAGTGCGGCGAACCAAGCTTCTAGGGCCAATGGAACACTGCACATACCTACTACCAATTGTGTGGGAGCCGTTGTATCCTTTGATTTTGAAGCTGAATCATATTAAATTGGGGTCGAAATGGCAGGGCAAATAAGTGTATTTAGAAAAATCGTGTATGCAATTGATTATAACTAGTATTTAGAATTTTAAACACTCGGATTATGGTACAACCTAACTCACGCCACTCGTCGCGCTAACCAACATTCGTTTGTAAAATTAATCTTTGTGTGTTAGGTCACCCGTCAGCTTGGGCTCTCCACGCGGCGCGCTGCGGAGCAGACGGCGCGGGCTGGGCGCCGTGGCTGCAGGGCTTCGCGCTGGCCTGCTGGCTGCGCCGCGCGCCGCCGCACGGTACAGTATTAGGGAATAGTGGAGGGGATAGGTCACGTTGACGCATTTGGTGTAGTCGACAAATAGGTTGCGTGGCGCGCTTCACCGCCACTCCCACGCACCCCACTGCTCACCGCCAATTTGGTCAACATTTCGCTCACTGCGCAGGTACGTTTGGAGATCTTTTGTGACGTTTTGTAACTATTGTCAATCTCGGTTCTCCGAATCTCTCGTCTTTACATTAGTCGAACACTTTGATTGTCTAATTATTACGTTTCTGTATCCGCAGAGACACCGCAGGAGTGGAAGGACGAGGCGGAGGCTGAGCCGGAGCAGCGAGGCAGCGCGGGCGGTGCGGGCTCGGCGCTGCACGTGCTCAGCCTCGGCCACGACTCGCTGCTGCTGGAGCTGTGGCTGCACTGCGGCGCGGGTCAGTACACAGTAGTATACAGTATACAGGCGGAGGCTGTGCCGGAGTCTAAAGACCGGTCGCGGAGCTCAAAGAAATTCGAGCGTTGAGCGTTGACCCACTGCTATCTATCTCTGTCGCACGCGTGCAGTAATATTGCCCTCACGCTCGCAATTGAGCACGTGCGTCAATGCGGCAAGCGGCGGGTCAACGCTCGAATTTCACTGTACTCCGCAACCGGGCTTTAGTTAGGTAGTTACTTAAAAAAAACAAAGATCAGTCTCGATACAGGTTGTTCTGTTCCAGGCTCGTTCACGCTGCGCCTGTCGCGGCCCGAGACGGCCTGCTACAAGGTGCTGAGCGAGACGCGCGTGGACGCCGCGCTGCCGCCGGCGCAGTGGAGCTGCGTCGCGCTCAACGTCAAGGAGGTCGTGCACAAGCGGCGCATACACATACAGGTCGGGGCACTTGATCATATCAGTGATTTTTAGGATTTTTTTTAGGATTTGGATTTTCTTTAGTTAAATTTATTTCGTAAATGTCATGTTAAGTTAACTCAGTTTTACGAATTTTATTGGTGAATGTATTTTTTTTGTTTACAGGTCACACTCTACATTGACGGTTGCGAATGCGAAACGGTGTCGTTGCCTCTACAAGGTAAAATTCACTCGTATAACGAAACTCGCTCCTCTCATTTTTTTAATCGTGGTTCAGCAACAGTCGCTTATGTCTATGCGCAGGGATTCTCGTCCGTAAAGTGACGCCGACGCACTTGTTGTTGGGGCACACCGGCGCCGGCGCAGGCGGCTACCATTTGGCGGGCGCCTGCGTGTACCGCGCGCCCGTGCTCGGCGCCGCCGCCGCGCTGCACGTGGCCGCGCACGCGCCGGAGTCGCCGCCGCAGCTCGCCGCGCAGGTACTAGCGCCGCGCCGTGCGCACGCGCAGCTACCACGCGGCTCCTTGGCTACGTACGCAAACAGCTGGAGCACGAATAAACTTCAACAATCTTAGGCATCCAGGGTTTAAAGCCACATAATTTTATAATCGGGTAAAGTGTTTGCAAAAACTATTTCAAGTTCATTTCAAAACGTTTTTTTAAAAAATGTGGTTATTGTAGTATCCTATACCAAGTGAAAAGGAAAGGTTCTTTAGCAACATATTGAAATTATGTATATTGGATGAATTTTAGTTTTTTTTTCATATTGATCATGTTGCAACGCCATCTAGTCGAATACGATCGAACTAATACGGTTTATAAGGTAGCTGCATTACACTGCTGCTCTTCGTAAATAGCTTCAAACGATCTTCATTTGGTCTTATCCATGCAATTTTGGCGCCCTCTGTAGGTCGCAGGCGCCTGCGTTTGTTAAACTAAAATTTCCTAAAAAGTCTTAGCAAAATTAATATACGACTATAATCTTTATTTATTCTAACACAGGTAGACAACGAACTCCCGAATTACTCCCGACTTCTGACGCCAAACGTGCTCGACTCCAACATCGATTGGGACCAGGTAAGCAAACCTTTTCCTTTATCAAATATCCATTCAGTATCCAGGATCTATTAAAAAAACTTGGAATATTTATCAACTTTAAAAAACTTTGTCAAATTTCTAAAACTTTCCTACTTGCCTTATATCTCGGTGCATCCCGGTGCATCGCAACATTATACATTTTTATTCTTATATCACTTAAACAAGAACACATCCCAAGACTGTATAAATGTTATTCGTTAAATTTTATAGTTGCATAATTTAAGGAAAGGAGTGCAGATTACGAAATGAAGTAGCTGCAGAACGTAGTGCTAATTTCATAAAAAATACGAGTGTTATAGTACTAGTGTTGTTGTATTGCCAGGTGTACGATATGTCAGGCGCAGCGCTCCGCGAACTGAGCGATAACCTGCTGCTGTCTTTCAGTGCGCACGCGCCGCAAATCGTCAACCTGTACCACCAGACCGCTTCGCTACCCACAGGTATGTAAAACAAGCGACAGGGCTGACAATATTGTTTAAATTTTATGCAATTACTAGCGCCACGTATCGTCGAGTAGTATAACTTCTTCTACAAACGTCATTAAATGTCAAAGTGTTACAAAACGCATTAGAACTCCAGTCCCCTGGCATAACGTAAAAATGCCATAGTAACGTGATGGGATACGACAAGGGGTTCGAAGCTTGATCTTTGACAAAAGTCTATGTGATTATTTAGTAGCTAATACAGAAAAAAAAAACAATAAATCTAAACGACGACGTTTCTCAAGCGAGGCTAGGACATGACGGTTAAATGAAGTGTGTGAAGGTTGGATTTGTTCCGCTCTATAATTTAGGGAATTGACAAATTTTTATTGGACCCTTTCTATTCTTGATTTGTGAGTTCGAAATGGCGCAACCGACCTCCAGAATACTTCTCACAAAAGAAAAATTCAAAATTATAAAAGTGTTTATGAATCTGAAAAGTCTGAGTATTAATCCCACTAATCCCAGTCCCTTTAATGCCTTCGCGGTTATATTATCAATGTACGGGTTAAAGCTGAGCTCAGCATCCAGGGTGACACTTAAGACGCGGATTTGGCCAACCCGGTGCACAATCGCGCCTTCGAACTTGTACTGAAAAAAAGTAAGGCTGCTTTTAAAAGCGGTTATTTATATGTCACTTGCCCTAATTTAATAAATGTTTATCAGACTAACAATATGCGGCAAATCTTCCAAGATCCTCTTGCAATTCTACACAGTCGCTATGTGTTTTAATAGTTCTAAATATTTTAGTATCATCAGCATACAAAATGCGATGAATTAGAGAATCATGTCCCAAGGTCGTTTTTGTATTGTATAGGATAAACAAAAGCGGTCCCAAATGAGATCCTTGAGGCACGCCCGAACTTACAGGGAAAACCCAGATATGAAGCCTCTCAGTGCCACGGCTTGACTGCAGTTTTCAATATAAGATTTAATCCACTTAAGGAGGTCACCGTGTACACCAATTTCTAATAATTTATTCAGTAGACGGTTATGATCAATTTTGTCAAACGCTTATTAAAAATCGGTGCACATAGCGTCCACCTAAAATCCAGCCTCGAATGCGTTAGCTAAAAATTCATTGTAAGTAACGAGATTGATATCCACACTTCTGTCGCGAACATGAATGTACCGGAGAAATTTAATACGTCAGAAACTACTCGTTAATTCATTTGTTAATATTTTTTCCAAAATTTTACCAAATACGCAAAGCTTAGAAATGGGTCTGTACTGATACATTCTACCCAGTTTTTTGTAACACGTTGTATAATCAAGTTGCTGACTCGGTTGGTGTGTTTGATAGTGTTTGCTGGGCGGAGTACCGGATCTACGCCGGGCCCGGGAGGCAGCGTGCCCGAGCCACTGGCGGTGGTGTGGGCGGGCGGCTGCCGCGCCTCGGGCCACCGGGGGCTGGCGCCCGCGCTGCTGGCGCTGGGCGGCCCGCCTGTGCTGCTCTACATGCTGGCAAGGGTACCGTAGCCTCCTTACTGTACAGACAGCGGGCCGGAGCCGATTTCATGATTTTTTTATAAAAATCTGAAATTATTGCCCAGCTGGATACTCTGACCCTTAGTCAACCGCGTAGCAACGCAATGTCGAACGTTTGCAACTAAACGGTAACATTGAGACTATTTTATTCATTATAAAAGATGTCCAAAAGCTTACAACTCGAGTTTTTAAAATTCCAACGGTGTCCTCAGGTGGTAGAAATGGAAGCCAGCGCCGAGGAGCAGGCGATGGCCCTGGGCGTGGTGCTGCGCGTGTGCGGCGTGGACAACCGCCTGCGCAGCGCGCTGCACAGCCCCGGCGGCCTGGATCTGCTGCTGCCGCTGTTCGCGGCGCCGCGCTGCAAGCTCACCTACCACATGCTGCAGGTGACTCTAAAATATAGGGTTTTACATGCATACATCATCCCTATTTAGAACCATAACGCATAAACATTTTCAACATAATTTTAGGTTAAAACATTAAAAGAGGTATAACAGTGACATGATGCCAGCCTGTCGCCTGAAGTATACCTCAATCTTAGCCTGTTTCCTTAGTCACCTATTACGATATCCCTGAAAGAATGGGGACGTATTATTCTAAGCCCGACACATACGGGATGGGGATGTTGAAATTAAAATTAAATCTCGCGTCCTAATCCTAGAGTCACATTATATGAATATTATAACATACATGCATACATATTCTCACGCCTGTATTGCCAAGAGGGGTAGGCAGAGCACGTGAATTCAAAAATCCAGTGCCACGTTTAGCAATTTCAGGGTAACCAGATGGTTAAACGTAATATAATAAATAATATTATAAATGTAACGTAATTGAGGCATCGATTCGCAAAATATTGGTTATGCTTTTTGAGTATTTTTACCATCAATATGGATAACTTACGTTTTAAATCAAGCTAGACATGTTTAGAAAGTCTATTTAAAACGTGAGTTATCAGATTTTTTTCAAAGTGAGCGAGTCTTACGGTAGTCTAATGTTTCATGACAATATTTATGTTTTAACTCGGTTAGATGTGTTGTCTGGAATGACGATTACAAACGACTGTTTGTAGGTGATCCTGGACGAGGCGTGCAGCGAGCCGGTGCTGTCGGTGACCGCGGGCGGGCTGGCCGTGGGCGGCGCCGACGCCGTGGTGCGCGAGCCGGCGCTGCTGGCGCTGTGGCTGCAGGCCGCCAGACACATGCACGCCGGAGAGGTAAGCGCGCCAACACTGTGATATGACAATGTTAAACAATTAGATGAAGAAAAACGACCAGTAATAAGTAGTTCGTTAATTATGTTTGACAGCATGTCTTTATTTTTCAATTAAAGTAATTATATAATCTGCAATTATACTCTGTATTGTCACACTCTGTACGACGGATGTAGCCGGGACTTCGTATTTACAATTTGGTGCTTTGACCAAGATTTGAGTGTTACAA
This sequence comes from Adoxophyes honmai, assembly GCA_005406045.1. NCBI lineage: Eukaryota > Metazoa > Arthropoda > Insecta > Lepidoptera > Tortricidae > Adoxophyes > Adoxophyes honmai. Next base: position 36,025 of record BHDV01039508.1, on the reverse strand, counting down.
TTAGATGCTGTGACCAGGATTTAGGTGTTAAAATTTGGTGCGTTGACCAGGATTCGATTATTACAATTAGATGCTGTGACCAGGATTTAAGTGTTGTAATTAGGTTTTACAATTTGCTGCCGCAACCTGGATTTCGGTATTATAATTTAGTGTCATATAACAGAAACGCAAATGAAGCAAACCTTAACAAAACCACGATTTTTACGATTAGTATCCATTTGTAAAACAATTTAAGGTTTAAAATTTTATAATAGGAGCTTACCCCTTATAGTATTGACAGCCAGCCGTCTGAAATATAATTTTATTTGATCCCTTAGTTGCTTGCTACGACATCCACCGAAATAGTGGATAATTTTTTATCCTGAACCTACTGAACCTGAAGCCTCAGTTGTTATTTGTGTTCGAATAGGATTTAGAATGGGAGGTCGAGCAGAGTGGTGGCGGGCGCGAGACGTTGCGCGGGTCGCTGTGGGCGCTGACGCTCAGCTGCGTGCAGGCGCTGGTGGAGGAGGCGCCCGGCCGGCGCTGGCGCAGCTTCAACCAGCAGCAGCTGCACCGGCACGATTTCCTGCGGCTGTTGCTGACTGCTTGCAAGGTAATTACACTAGAAAACTTAATATGATTAAGTGTGAATAAATGTGTTACCGTAGATCAGCGATTCTATAACTGTCGTTATCAAAATGACGGAACCCTACAAAAAAACCACAGCTTTTAAAAGTGTATTCTTTAACCATCCGTCCGTCCGTGTATATGCCGCGTCAAAAGGTTCGACCAGAGTGTGCGGTTTTGTTTCCAAATTTTTGCGGAACCACTTCAGGGGTATCGCTGAACCATGGAGTTCCGCAGTACACACTTTGAGTATGGCTGCCGTAGATTTATGTGTTGGACTTAAGGTTCTCTCTTTTTCTAATCGCCACTTTGAAAACTTATATTGATTTCTCAAGGAGAGGTTCCTGAACTCAGACGATACATTGGACGGCGGATCGAACGACGGCGCGGGGGGCTGCGCGGGCGCGTGCCTGGTGCGCGTGGTGCGCGGGCTGCTGGGCGCGCCGCCGCCGCCCTGCCACCTGGCGCTGCTGTGCGACCTGCTGCTGCTGCTGCATCAGGTATACTGGCTGGTGGTGGAGGTCACACGAGAGCTCAATTGCCATCTTCCTTTAATAAGTTAGTTGTCAACACTGACAACACTCCAGTTACGATTCCCTTTGCAGGCCAGCGACACTTTCGTGACGCACTCGCGCGCCAACTTCTACTTCCTGCTGTGCGCGGAGCCGCAGGACGCGAGCGAGTTCTGCGCGCCGCGCCGCCGCGAGCCCGCGCCCGACCAGGACAAGCTGGTCAAGGGGCTCATCAACATGCAGCTGCAGCAGGCCAGGTGAGCCTGTCATGTAGGCTTAGCACATCAACACCCGCGATTTCGTGCAAGGGATGGACTATCTGTCACTTTCTGACGTCTCTAGTTAGACAGTGACAGGTATAATCTATCTCCCGTTCTACTCTACTCGCGCCCTATCGTGCTACGCCGGTTGGTTTCCCTCAAGACTTTGGCATTGACGGTCATCTGTTTCCGAGAAACGTCAGTCGCTCTCCATTTACTAGTGTTCTTTACCAATACTGACGATATCAATTGAGATATTTGTGCGCAATTTACAGTAAAACCAGATCCTCTTTACGTCTACGTATATCAAAGAAAAGTTGATCTTAAAATGGAATCATTAGTGCACTTGTTATCCATGTGATATTCAGACGCCATTTCGAGGATGTATAACGAGTGTAAAAAAACTTTTTAGGTACTGTTGAGTAGAATAATTCTCAAGCATTCAAGTAGACTAAAAATTAGTTATGACGTTAATGAGTTAACACGTTTTCTTTACTTTTGTCATACATTTTCGATGTTTTTTTTTACACAGGAAGCACAACGTTTCTTCAACTTCTGAAAATTCCGATCAAACTATTGGTACGTACACGGTTTGACATAACTCACAAGCCCACAAAATCTCTCGTATATGCACTAATTATTGAGCCGCTATCTGCCTCGTGCGGTGCAGAGACGAGCGGCGGCGCGGGGCTGAGCGGCGGCAGCTCGGGCGGCGCGGGCGACAGCGAGGAGGACGCGCTCAGCGGGTACGTCGTGCTCGACGCCGCCGACGCCGCGCACACCACCGTCGAGGTCTACTCCAGCGGGCTCTATCAGGAGGTAGGCCTACTCGAACTTATTTTTTGTACCCTATTCTATGAAACCCTGACTTCGTGAGAATAAGACTATGGGCTATAATGCATCAAAAACAAAAACTGGCCTTTGTATGAAACACTAGCCTGAGTTTTCCTCTTCATAATATTAGTGTAGATGTAGATATCTAAACCCGAATATTTAACAGAATCCTTTTTTTTTTTCAAAATAAAGTAAAGTAAAGTAAAGTAAAAAACTCTTTATTGTACAAAAGAATATTTTCTTTGTACAGACAGGTTTCAAAAAAGAACAAAGTACAAAGGCGGACTTATCCCAAAAGGGATCTCTACCAGCCAACCTTTGAGCAGTAGAGAGGAGCAGTAATTTAGGTAATAACAAATAGAAATTTTAACCAATTACAAATGTTATGATTGTAATAAATGTAGTATGACAATACATCACAATAA
>BHDV01039430.1:21589-33059 GCA_005406045.1 Adoxophyes honmai | reverse complement strand
TGACCTTTAGTAAATATGTACATAAACAGAAGTTCCTTTCAGGATAAAGCTAAATTGAAGTCGGTTTTTTTTTGTTTAAAATTATTGTCTCTTCAAAACCCCCCATTTCCCTAAAGTGAGGGGTGGAAATTTGTGGAGAATTCCGCAATTTTCAATGAAGAAAGCTATAAATTGGTATGTGTGCTATCTCTTCTGTGCTACCCCGAATTTAACGCGAGCGGAGTCGCGGGCAAAAGCTAGTTATAATATAATGTACTTTCATAGTTAAGATTGTCCATATCCAAGCCTCTTCGTTTTTAAATTAAAAAATAACCTCAGTAAATCCCGGTTATTCCGTGGTAGGGGTTCACGCCCGGAGCTCAAGTGCTCTTCCACTAGCCGCCGGTCAATTGACTTTGAAACTAGACTCGATCCGACTACAAGGACCTGAAGGGTTTTTACAGACTTTAGCAAAAAATGCCGGCGGTCTCAAAGCGAAGCTAAGGACTTCAGCGAGTAGGTTATATCGCTTTTACAAAACAAGTGCTGTTGATAATTGGAGCGTTCCGTTGATAGGTTGCTTGGTTTCTTGTTTAGATTTTTAGTGAATTAATGCCTCAGTGCCTCAGTTAGCTATGTTCTGAAATAACGATGTTAGCAATTATTACAAACAAACATAGGTATCATCTCGCCTGCATTCTAAAATGGATATGGACATGTCGGGAAAGACTCCCATAGAGGGATCTCTTTCCAAGCAGATGCCTGATTTTTACACCTCGACAGTTTTGTTGATGACGTAGATGACGTTTGTAGTTTTACTTTTTGACGATAGATGGCGCTTGGGGTAGCTAAAGATACAACCAATGACTAAGGATTTAACGTTTCATAGCTACTTGCAACATAATTCTGGTTTAAGTTAAGAGATATAATAGTGGCCGTCCCTTAAAATATGCCTCAACCTATTTCTTTAGTCCGCGGAAATCCACGGAAGTGATAGAGAGACTTTATTCTAAATCGACACGTGATAACTGAACGTTCTTTTGTTTCCTTGGAAAACATATTTCCTTTATTTGGATGTAATTTCTTTTACATGACATTTTAACAACTAGCACATGTTAATAACGATGCGCATAACGCATAATCGAACGTTGAACGTTTTCATTCTTCGAGTAAACCGGACGTCTCACACTTAAAATAAAAGAGCATCATCGCTTTTGCTATCACGAAAGAAATTAGCTTTGAAAGTAATTTCCTATTTACGACCTAGGCCAATGCTATTGCAGCAACACCCAGCCGCCGACATTATTTATTTCCATCCAATTTTCTTCAGTTGCTATCGAACTGAGTAGTTTTATCTAAATTGAACCGGGTAGATGTAATACCTATGACGGAGAGACCTCAACCGGAGTGATCCTTTCAGTTTTTTCTCAAATTGGCAAGGGTATTAGATAGTGGATGGATGGATCCCGGTTGCCCGGGAGGTTCACGGGTCAACACATTCGTACATCAAACAAAATTCAAATGAATGCTGAGTTGTCAATGGTGCAGGAGTTGGTTGCTATGGCCTCCGGTTGACGGAGAGATGGCGACAAAATTTGCAAACTTATTTTTCATCTGTAGACTATCTGCGACGGACTTTTTAGTCTGTGAAAATGGAACCTATGGAATTATTTGCAGTAACGCGCACGAAGCGCAAAAAGTCCGGCGCACAATGCGTACAATCCACGCAGACTTTTTGTGCGCCGCAGCCTCGATCGCACAAAAAGTCTGTCGTCTGCGCTGCGCTGTAGGTATTTCTAAATAAGGTAGACAGAATATACAAAACGGTAAATAAATACAACCATGACTGTTTCACGTTTTGTAGCAATTTCTGGCATATTTTTGGGTTTCAAGTTAAAAGGTACCTACAATAATAGTGGTGGATTGTTAGCCTGTCGACTAAAACATACCTTTACCTAGTGGCCTTCCTTAGTCGCCTCTTACGACATTCATAGTATTTTTTTTTGTTTGCTGGCGGGTTTAAAAAAAACTCCCCATTTTATGCAAATATTTGGCATAATTTAACCGGAAAGTATAATTTTACAGTGATTTAACAATTTCCTTATTAGTTTGCGTTGGCTGAAATTAGTAGGAACATTACGAATACATTCTCTTATTGTCGTAAGTAATGTTGGGTGCATTAAACCGAACGAGAATAAAATCAATTCTCTGAACAAGATTCTCGTTACTCAAGACTAAAATGTATTTTTCACATGGAAAAAGCGGTTAAGAGTGACTTATTCTAATACTAATTTAGGTTCTAATTTGGTCAAATTGGCTTTTAGTGGCTTTCAAACAAGAACATTTTGACAAGTAAAATCAAATATAAAGTATTCTAACAAAACAATGATACGGTAAATGCTACAAGAAATCAAAACTTTTAAAATAAATAATTTAAAAATTAATTTATCATTACGATATTCCTCGACGGTGCTTAGATATGTATCTCGCTATTTGATATTTAACTGTCCATCAATTTACAAGTAATTAAGCGTGGCACACAGTCCATTGTCCCACATAGATCCTCAAATTCAGAAGGGCGTATCTGCACTAGAAATCCAATGCGGTTGCGTCTTTTTGCGTCAGCGGGCAGCATAGTAGGGGCAGCAATGTGTGGATTGATCGGAATTTGCTGGCCTTACTCTTGACTGAGCGGTATGTCTTAGACTACCCGCATCGGCAGGGAAGGGAACATGCTCGAAATATTCTTTAATCGAAAAAAAAAGATGAAGAGGCCTTTAATAATAGACGTAAAATGAATTAAAAATAAAAGCAAAATTACATCAGATTTAATTTTGTGACCGTATTTTCTGTAAATTAAAGCCACGCACATCTTCCCCTAAAAACTAACCCCCTTCCCCTAAAATCAAACAAATAAATGCTTTCTGAAATGGGAACCAACAAGCTAATTATCCGTTTTTTTCATGCACCTGCGAGTAAAAATCGGGTAAGTGCACAAATCATCCGATGTTTCATGCTATATCAGACCGTTAAAACTCGGGCTCCCGGACAGTAAAATTCAATGTAGTGCACAATCGCCCTCAGGCGGCTGGTACTAAACAATCAATCGAAGTCAGTGCTAGAAAAGCACACTCATAGTGAATTTAATCGTTGTGCTCCCAATAATACAACTCGGGGTTAGCTCTAAATGTTTCAAACTACAACTTCAAGTTCACGTTGTACTTTAGGTAAAATTTCAGTCGTAAGTGTTTTGTTAAAGCCACCAACAAGATTTATTTTATTAAGTGGAGTAGAAGCTGAATGTAAACAAAATTCAACCAAGTGTCACTTACTATACAGAATGGGCGGAAATTGACGGTAGCTAAATATTTTGACCAGTGGTCGGGTAATACGCGTCTAAGGCGAAGGCTAGACGTTCAATAAATATTTTTCATCCTTCAATATTTATCTCATTGTGATTTATATTGATTGTCTAGTCTTGCTATATTGATGGAAAATACATATTCATGAACAGATTGTGATCCATCAGTATTCTCAAATTGAAGGATCACAATATTTATTGAACGTCTAGCATTCGCCTAAGTTTATGAATACGACACACGTAACTCGAGTGACTGAAATGACGTAAGTTATCCGTTTATTTCACTTAGTTATTCTAGTGATAGACACAAAACAATCGAAGGGAAAAATTAAGCTTGTTGCAGTACCTAAGCAGGGGCGTAGCTACCAAGGGGCTAGGCGGGGCAGTGCCCCGGGGCCCCCAGGCACAGGGGGCCCCCGAACCGTTTCTATCGAATTCTAGGGGGGGGGGGGTGCCACCGATGCTAGCTACGCCACAATAATCAGTTATATGTGTGGGGCCCCATTTTTTTATTTGCCCCAGGGCCCTTGGTTACCTAGCTACGCCACTGTACCTAAGCTAAATCTTGAAATGTACGTTTTACATATTTTAAACAAATCTTGTCAACAAGCAAGTTCCCTACAATGTGCGAACTATAGCACCTTCTAGATTTATCGAATTTGTCCCTAGCACGTTCCAGTTTGCACCCATTTGTTTTAACTCAATTTAAGAGGATGAGTTTGTGCGTGCTAGTCTTAACAAAGGTTAGTGATGTTTCGAGTAATGTGTGTTTCCAAATGGGGTAGGCAGAGCACATGAAACGTACAATTAAATTTAAATTCTTTGAACCCAAAAACAGCATAAAAATCACCATTGTTGTATGGGATCCCCCGTAAATAATTAATTATTTTACTTTATATTAGTATTTGTAGCAGCAATAAAATGCATCATCTGTGAAAATTTCAACTGTCTTGCTATTACCGTTTTTGAGATACAGCCTAGTGACAGACGGATGGACGGACTGACAGCAGACTCTCAGTAATAAGGTGCCGTTTGAACCCCAAAAGGTATCATAGCACTTATATTTTATGGAATGATTTCCAAGTTCACAGGATATTCTAACACCCGGGGCCAACTGACCCAGTCGGAGTTTCGCAACCGAGTTGTAGTCAATAAGTAGTGGATTCTGTATAAGCCCGCTCGATAAGTCTGACTAATAACCGGCCGAATAACGCACCCCATTGCCTTTCACGCGTGTCGCCTTCAAGATATTAAACCCGCTTGATTTAGTGCTGCTCTACTGATTTATACTGTGTACGGGATCAACGTTGGAGTTTTAAGCACCTCGTTGATTGAAATTGTAGCTTTGACAGTAGGCTTAGCACAGAAGCACGCGCGAGAGGACACGCGTGGGTTATAGATTACCTGTCACTTACTAATGTCTCTAGTAAGGCTGCGTTTCCCGCAGAGATGTGCGAGGATGCGTTGCGAGGGATGTGTTTGTCATCAACCAATAGAAACGCGTCATTTACCTATCTTGGTTAGCTCTGGTGGAAACAGCTCAGAGGAGCGAGGTTTTTGTACATACAAACGAAGAGAAAGATATAATGCGAGGAATGTGTTGCGAGGCGGCGTCTGGCTAAGATGTGGGAGGTAGCTGAGCGGTGCGAGGATGCGTAGCTAGGATTCTGACCAGTGACTACGCTCGCGTCCGTCGGCCAACACAACCTCGCACCGCTCAGCCTCTGTCACCTCCTCGTTACACAGCCTCGCGCCGTTCAGCTGCCTCGCACATCTTTGGTGGAAACATTCACACTGTTACACCTCCTCGTTACACAGCCTCGGGACGCTTAGCTAACCTCGCACATCTCTGGTGGACTTAGACAGTATTGTAAATTGTAGGACGGACTGGTTTCCGCTACTCGACGGCTTAAGTGCTCCTATTTTGGATGGAGGAGCCAATCGGCATGTTATTCATGCTAGCCCAGCTCCTGGAGGAACGCCAGCAATGCCTTGATGTTACCAGCAGTACTGTATCTGTCCCCTTAGCACGACAGGGCGCGAGTAGAGATACGCGCGACATAGACTATACCTGTCACTGTCTAATTAGAGACGTCAGAAAGTGACAGGTTGACTATCCCGCGCGCGACGCGACTAGAGCGTGTTGCCGTGCTAAGCCTACAGGTATAGTATATCTCGCGCGTCTCTACTCGCGCCTCGCTGTTCTAGGCCGGCTGATTGTTTAGTAATTTGTTGCTTTTAGTAATATTTTTGATAATTTGTGGAACACATTTTTTGTTATATTCAAATACACGGTTTTAAATGTAAACTTAAAAAGATGTCTAACATTTTGGCGGTTCAAATCTCAAGCCCTAATAAATATATAATTTTGTTGTGTTTCCATCCATCCGAGACTGTTTCTCAGAAACTTAAATATTAATTTCATTTGTCTGTATCCTTGAGGGCTTTTAATTAGTTTGTAATAAAATTAATTATTACCCGTATCGGGTTAGAATAACACTTCTCCACTTCTTCCGTGGATGTCGTAAGAGGCGACTAAGGAAAACAGGTGTAGGTATGTTTTAGGCGACAGGCTAGCAACTTATACCTGTTATACTGCTATTATACCTGTTCCATGTGTAGCCTAAACTTATGCTAGAAGTGGCTGCGAAGCGTGAAAAAGATGTCACGTTTCGCGTGCTCTGCCTACCCCATTTGAGAGCACAAGCGTGATTGTATGTATGTATTTAAAATTATACGGACCACCATACAAGAACCTCACTCGCATTTGTGTTTTCAATATGTGAGCTTCATAAAACAAAAACGACAGGAAACAAATTGATTAATGAAGGATTACGGCTAAGTGGAAGGAAAGACAGAGCATCCGATAAACAAGTTGTCCTTCCTGTAGCAGCAAAACAAGGCATCAATCTTATCGAAAGCCTGTCCTTAATTTAGGTCATAAAGTTCCCGGCTAATCAGTAACGTGGGGACGTCTATCGAACTTGTAATCAAACTTTCGGAAGTGGTGCGCTGTCTTGCGGCGTGGGAATGATGAACGGTGCAAGCTGGGATTTCACTTAATGTTCTGAACAGTTCTGAGCCAGTGTTTATTCTTTTATAATAAATCTACTTCCCTTCTACCAAGTCCTTGCGTAAACAGAGACGGGACATTTTACACATAAAACATACATTACATTTTACACAGCGTCTGTCCGCTGCCGTGGCGCGTAGCTCCAGATGATGGATCAAGGATTGATCCGAAACATGACGAGCTAATCTCGGTATAAACAACGTGAGTAATTCGTTATTTTTCACTATGAGAGACGGGACATACTTTAGGTCAGTTTTTGCGAAAATGTTCTGAGCGATTTGTTTAGACTTTTAGAGCGAATGCTTATCTGTCAAGTGTACGTGACAAATATTATAGCTTCGAACAGTAAATGGTAATTAGCTCAATTTAATTGTTTTTGTGTTCATTCTTGAGTATAGCATTGTATTATATTGTAAATTAGGTATACATACGATACACGCGAGTCAAAGTTTTCTCGTTCAGAACACTAACTGAAAACGCAGCTTAGTAGATTCGAAGAATCGCTCGTTTTAATCAAGAGACCTGCTTGCCTCGAGTTTGCGCCTAGAACTTTTTTTTGTCGTTTCCTATTCGCTTGATGTAAACACTGATTACGACCTTCACTTTTATGTAAGCTTAGACAGTGTGTAAACCCTAGATAGTGCTGATCCCATGGCGGATGAAGCGGGTAGTGGTAGGGTACGGGACACCATTTGTGCCAACACCCTGGCTTCATTCTGCCTGGAAGCAACATAATAAGCAAGCCGGAGCAGCGGCAGGCACCCCGGAAATATGAGTGTCTGGGCATCCAATACGAATTCATCGCATTTGGTATCGAGATGGTCTTTCCGTGGGGAAAGAGGTGGGAAAATTTCAAATAGATTTTTTTCAGGAAAACTGCCAGAACTATTTCTAAAAAGTATCAGGGACTATAGAACTGCATGCGAAGGGAACTATAAGAATATGTCGATATGCCAACACCTTGTCTTGATATGCTAACTTCACGGAGATGGGAAAGAGTGCGGGTGGGTTCCACGGACCGTTAGGGAAACGGTTGAGAGAGACTACCTAGGGATCCTTAACCAACGGCCCGTCTTAAGATATGTTTTTTTAGTTTTAGTCGAATTTTAAGTCGTCAATAATGTATTGTGAGATTTTTTAACTTAATATATCTATGTTCTAGTTCTTGCTCTTTGTTTGTTTCTTAATAAACTCGCCTTGAGCTTGTAAAAACACCTGATTGGAATGAAAATGATGTTTGCAACTCCGTATAAGTCATCCATCATCTCTATAAGTATTTTCCTCTAAACAAAGGCGTCGTTCTTTCCACTAAAAAAATATACGTAATAACAGCGAACCCGAACAAAAAAGTAGGCGTAGGACATCTCCCACGCATATATCCTTAATGAGTAAGTTTTGACATATTTATACAGAAAGATTGCTGTGTGAAAAAACAGTGACGGCGAATATGGGACATAAAAAAGACATTAGCTCTAAATATGATGGATGTGTACTATCCGACATCTTTTTTACGCGTCGTCGAAAATGTACTTAAGCTAAGTGGCGCGTATGTTTTATCTGTGACGTCCTGCACGAAGGACAAAATGGGGGCGTGTTTGGAAAAGTGGTCAAGAGCGAGACGGGCAAGTTCCAGAATGTGAAGGATTTTTTGACGGTTATGCCGTTATCGTTTCTACACAATATTTTCCGCATTCTTTTAAAATAGTGCAGAATCACGAATAGGAAAAACAATAATGGCTTAAAAGTTGAGTAATCCCTAATTTGAAGGTATTGGAATACGAGCGCGTTTGCTTTTGTTTTGATTTGAAATTTTGGTTTGATTTTGGCAAGCGTTGCGACTTGCGAAATTCTTTCTTTGCGTGATGTAAAAAAAAACAAAAATTGAAAAGTACCTACTCAATGTAATATTAAATGAAAAAATACATTTATTTGCTTTAGAAATAGTATTAACCCTTAACCACCTACCACCAATTTCTGTAAAATAACAACCTACGTGCGGTCCTAGAGACCGTTCGTGAATAATCATCTCAAATTCGGGATCTGTAATATCAAGAAATGATTTCAACGAGTAAAATACTCGTTTATGCTTTAGACTTTTATTTTAGAACTTCAAATAACATAAACTATAATAAAATCTTGAGATATGGCATAATCTTTCAAGACTGGTAGATTTAGCACAAATATCGACTCTGATTACATTAAAAGACCTGATAGATATGGGAATTCAAAAAATCAATCTTTTTTTATTCATTTCTATAAAATAAGGAGTTCAACTACAAAATTAAATAAAATAAATAGAGCATTTATCGTCAAATTCTACAAAATTGCAATTCCTAAAGATCCACAATTTTTCAAGGCAGTTGCAGCATATTTTTTACAACATACCCCACTGAATCGGTTCCACGTCACTACAATCTTCGTCTGACATATTCTTGTCATCTGATACCTCCTGTAGCAACCATTTTTCTACATGTTTCACAAAAATAAACAAAATTATGTGGGTGAAAAAAATAACATAATCACCTACGATCGGTCTCCAAGACGTCTCCGAGACTGTTAAAAAATACAGTAACCACCTAAGTGCGGTCTCACAGACCGCCGATGATGTTTTTTAACTCACCAAATCAAAATGAGCATACGTCTGAACGAGTCGACGGCACGGCCGGTACTGCGGAAGGGGGCGGCAAAGGTACAAAGGACACGGATGCGTGTGCGACGTACTCGCGTTTAGTTATTGACAATTTTGAATAATCTATTGTCTGTGAGACCGCACGTAGGTGGTTAAGGGTTAAAAAATGGTATAAAAAGTGTTCTTAAGATATTGTTAGTATTTTTCTTAAAGTCAGGTTAAGTTGTTGCCTAAGTACCTATTCTTTGATTGAATAGAAAGTTTTTTCTTTAAGCCATTGGAATAGTTCGACTTTTAATTTGTTTCGAGCAATTCTGCATGTTTTTTGGCAATTCGTTGAATCAGAAGTTTTTAAGATAATATTGAAGTTTGACACAAAATTTTGGTTCAACTTCTTTTGTTGTTGTTTATTATCATTAATAACACTAGTTGAGTCAAACGGCAAATATGCATGAATATTATTTTATGTTTAACCTTTGATGCTATGTTGCCACTGCTGGGCAATGGCCTCCCCCATGTTCTTCATAATTCCCGATCCTAGGTAGCCTAGGTTAATTTTAAAGCCCGTTTAGTTTGGTTTAGAAAAATACCTCTCCGTTTCTTCCATGAATGTTGTAAGATTCAACTAAAGATATAGCTTTACGTGATAGGCTATCAACCAGTCACTATTACACCTCCTTCTATCGGTTTCCATTCATTTAAAATTCACCGCGCGCCTGTTCTAATCCATCCGCAAAACCTTCCAATAGCAACACTGATACATCAACACTAAGTTACATTAGTTACAGATTATCAATCATAACTTCCCTCACATAAAGTGCATACGTTTGACAAAAGGCACCATCAATTACGAGAAAACGAGATCGTCCCGAACTCCGTACTTGTAGGGTCTTAGCAATTGATGACACAAGATTTGTATCTATACGGTAGTTGGACAACTTATCCCGACATCTTGCCCTGATTAAGGGGGTTTCATACGTGACGAGGGCTGCTCAATTTATTTGGAGTCAGGGCATAAAAAGCGATGGGCGCGATATGGAATGAAAGCAGTTTATGGAATGTTAGAGAGGTTGATACGTGGGGCCTTTAAGCTGTGGTTATTGAAAAACAATTGAGGAATATGGATTTTACTATTTTTACTGACATAGATACAAACTACTTAAGTAGCTAATATCACGTATGTTTTCTTAAATGACTTAACGATTTTTGGCACTTCTAGCATAATTTTAAGGTTCCGAACCAAAAGGGTGGAAACAGGACCCTATTCTCTCGCTCTCCTTGCTGTACGTTCGTCTGTCACCATCACTATGATGTATCTCACGAACCGTGCTAGTTAAACTGATGAAATATTTACTGATGTATTGTATCCATTGCCGCTATAAAACAAATACTAAAAATGAGATAAAATAAATAATTTAGTGGGACATTACAACAATCGTGTTTTTTTGTGTTTTTCGTCGATATAAATAAAAGTAACAGGTAGGGACCTGAAATATTAACTGAGTATTTAGTATGTATCGGGCTACAAAAAACGTGATTTTTTCGCTGATTTTGGCACAGAATTCTTTTAACGCAAGTCTGACACGCACTTGGCTGTTTTTTTTACTGCGACAGGAACAACGACTACATCTAATATTGACATTATAATGACGTTCCAATTTCAACGACTCCGAAACTCGCTTCTTTTTAACTCGCATGAACAAGGCAAAGCACTTCGCCGCACCGCCGGTACAAAAACATTCTAGTTGTTTCCAACTCGAGGTGCGCTCGTCTGGGGCACGAATTCGATTGCATATCAAAGAGCACTCAGGCGGAAACTCAAATTGCTGGCTTTAAACAAAGCCTCGCCCAGAAAGCTGAAGCCTTTTACGTGGAAAAATGCACTTTTGATTTTTTATTTAGCAATTAATGTCGGGGACGCTGGGCTTCGGGCAAAGTGGCCGAGTTTTTCGCTTTACGTTGGTCCAAGTGTCGTCATTACGATCAAAATACGTTACTCTCGTCTGCGTTATTATCATTGGATAATAATTATTTACACCAAGCACCTAGTTCCAAAGTAGGCAATTCTAATACCTGTGTTGTGTGTACTGGTACTAGACAACGGATAAACTTACTTATATTTATATGGATAAACATCCAAGACTCGAAAAAGCAAACATTCGTATTCATCATACAAACATCTGCCCCGACTGGGGATCGAACCCGGGACTTTAAGCTTCACAGTCAGGTTCTCTAACCGCTGGGCTATCCGGCCGTTATGCATCAGTTTGTATGGGAACTGAGACAGCGCCTCCCGGCGGCACTTTTACACAACTTTTGTGCCTTACTTGCCAACTTAAAACCTAAAACTAGCTGGGTGACCGAGCTTTACTCGGATTATTTTTTGCATACATTGAAATACTGGTAATACAAGTTGTAAAACTAATAT
>BHDV01039430.1:0-20423 GCA_005406045.1 Adoxophyes honmai | reverse complement strand
AATCGTTAGAGCCGTTTCCGAGATAGCTGGTATATATTTATAAATATATATACAAGAATTGCTCGTTTAAAGGTATAGGATATAGTTGCCCCGAAACGTGAAATCGTCATGGTTTTGTCTATAATAGCGTTATGTGTGCTCTGCCTGCCCCATTTGGGAATGCAAGTGTGATGTATGTACCTAAGTATATCGACGACATTTGAATGGCGAAATATGATAAGCGACATTTTTTAAGGATATTGAGTCAAAAACAGGGTAGAAATCATGTAATTATTCTGATAAGGCAAAATGGGATAATCTACTTCAAGCGTCAATCTACTCGCGACCATACACGGTCATGCAACCAAAACGTGAAGGTAATTAAAACCGTATTAAAAATTAAAAATATATAATTCAAATTCAAATATTGATTTTACCAGCGCTTCGTAAAGACCATCATTGAAGAATGCGCCGCAAGAAACTTTACAAGAATTAAGACCCATTAAGAAATAAATAATCTAAAACGTGCTGAAACACTTCATTAATTTAAAAGAATGCTTAATGAGCACTATCTGTCATGCTGTTCGTGAACATAAATTACTGCGTATGTTTACTGTTGCATCTTAGAACCTGCACTATATGTGTATATGATACCTATACTTGTGATATTGAACATTAAACTATCGTGAGACTCACTCATGTTGAATAATTTAGGGATAACTCACGTTCGCGCGAATAGAGCCAAGGCGCGCAGTGCGCGTTTGGCAGCAGCAGCCGCGGCTCCTAGATGAAAGGCTACGAATTAGCCCGAAACAAGTCGAGCTTAACTCGATTTAAAAACGTCCGTTTTCCGTGTAGTGCCGGGTTAGAATAGCACCTCCCCTTTTTTCCCGTGGGTGTTGTAAGAGTCGACTCTGGGAAAGGGTTAGTGTATTGTGGGCGATGGGCTAGCAACCTGTCACTGCAATATCACGTTTAACCATCTGGTTACCTTGAAATCGCTAAACGTGGCACTGGATTTTTGAATTCATGTGCTCTGCCTACCCCTCTTGGGAATACAGGCGTGAGGATATGTATGTATGTAGTTATCCGTAAATTATTCAATATACTTGTGATATTTCTTGTGTGATGTCAGGATAGAATAACGCTTATCCATTACTCCGAGGATTTCGTAAGAGACGACTAAGTATAGGTTTAGGCTCAGCTTAAGACGACAGGTTATATACTACCTCTTATCTTGGTATTTTCTGTCACGTTTCACTATAATATGCGATTACATTTAGGGAATACAGGCGTGCTGTATGTGTGTATGAACTAAAAATGAGATACATACATACAGTCATACATACATACAGTCATACATACATACATACATATTCTCACGCCTTTATTCCCAAGAGGACTAGGCAGACCACATGAATTCAAAAATTCAGTGCCACGTTTAGCAATTTCAGGGTAACCAGATGGTTAAACATAAGATACTTACACAATACATCACGCCTGTATTCCCAATAGGGGTAGGCAGAGCACACGAAACGATACATAGACAAAATCATGACTATTTCATGTTTGGTGGCCACTTCTAGCATATTTTTTAGGGTTTGAGTTGGCAGGTATAACAATGACAAGTTGCTAGCCTGTAGCCTATCGCCTTTTACGACATCCACGGAAGAAACGGAGCGGTATTATTCTAAACCCGACACCATACGGCAATACCTACATAATGTAGGTAGTGCTTGATTAAACCTAGATTCCTAATAGTTACATGATATAAGATCCACGATAATTATACCATTGAAACTATCCCCGTTTGATTACGCTCCCTGCTAATGAATACCAATTATTTAGTAATTTCCGCAATTGCCATTAATCAATGTTACCTGTTATTAAGTTACTGAGATCATCTCAATTAATATGTTCCAGATTTGTCTTTCTTTTGAGTATTTTGTTACCATAAAAGAGTTTCGCTATTGAAGATTAAGGCTGGATTCACAGCTGTCCGGGAGACCCGTACAGGCTGTTGCTACGGGCGCCCGGAGCGGGAGCACAAGTGAGGAACTAGAGCATCGCTTCACAGCGACGCAAAGCGGGTCCCGTGCGCACCAATCCGGGTCCGAGTTTCCGAAACGGAATTTTTCCGAATGTATGTGGCCGGCCTTTGCTAAGAAACACTTCGAGCGCGACTCCCCCTTGTACTTTGCCTGTTTTTAGCACAGTTTTAAATTTAAAATTAGGTTTAAAAGGTACTGTAATTACAGGTTCCTAAGTAAATAAGTTGACGTATCTACAACAAAATTGTAGTAGACTGTTTACTTAGTTGATTATTCTAGTAAACCCAGCGCCAGACGGGTTTTGGCTTTGCATTCATTAATCTAATTTAAATAAAAACTTTTGCCAAGTTAAATTTAGGTGAAAAGTGTGTTAGGGCAAGTCGTCCAGAGCACCCTTGAAGAATGTAAAACGAACAATCAGATGTCAAATTAGAAGTACCTACCCGAAATCGACGTGTGTTATAGATGTGTGACTTGAGGGATGAATGGAAATGAAGCGAGCGAAATGTGTCCAAATACAAGCGAATGGCGCTACGCTCTGTATTAGGTACCTTGAATTAATATTAGTTAGTCTCGGACATTTGTTAGGCTTTATTTAATTTTGTATGATTTAATGGAAGAGGTTTATGTGACAGTATAGGAGACAGGTTGCTAGTTGGTCACCTAAAGCATACCTAAACCTATTTCTTTAGTCGCCTCTGACGAAATCAACGAAAGAAAATGGAGAAGTGTTATTCTATTAAGTGTGCAAAGCATGGTTACGTTTCGTGTGCTCTGCCTTCCCCATTTGGGAACATACACGTGATTGTACGTATGTATGTATGTAAAAAATAATTAAGCTTTGTTTAATTTTGTGGTTCGAAATAAATGTCAAAAATATTTTTAAACATTAATAATTTTACCGGACAAGGGTATCAGATTCAATTTATAAATACCACAGTAATTAATTCATGTTACAATATACCCATGTATCTCGCTCGCAATGTACCGCGTAAAAATCTCGCTTGTTATTTTCCTGAAAAATTATCACAGACACCAGACACACCGTGTCAGTTACGTTCCTAAAATGTCACTTTGTGTAAAACAAAGAAGAAAGCGTGTAATATGCTCATAAAAAATGTATGAAGAAGTAGAAACACTCCCGCTAGCCTTTCAACTTGAAACTGTTTACATACATACATTAAAAATGTAGTTAAGACCAACTCTTTCATTTTGTTTTACTTTTGTCGCAGATGTCTGGTTTTAGGGTGCCCTTCTAGTCGCATACAAACGATTGTCATAAAATCGGGCTTAGAATGGCATCTCTTTATTTTTCCGTGGATGGCGTAGGCGATCAAGAAAAAACTGTTTATATGTATACCCCATTAGGGAATAAAGGCGGGATGTGTGCATGCATACTATACTACAATACGATCGTATTTGGTTAATTTTTCATCGTTAGAAGAACACATTTTTTTACTTCTGTACTTTCGTGGTTATATTAGTTTCTAATTCATAAAATCCCCCGCTGCTGTAAAATATTCGTAACTAAACATAATCAAAGTATTGGAAAATTGACCTTTTCTATTTTGAATTCTGACGCAGTCCCGCCTACTCCGTCTGAAATTCCATTAATGATAATTTAATTATCTTTTGTAATTGTTCATTGAGCCTTTACTAACTATTTAAATTTATTCAACTCCTACGAACACCAAAACAGACATCTGCTTCACCTTTGTCATTGAAATCCAGCACATTATAAATCCTTACATGCATAAATCTTAGCTAAACTATCTCAAACTGTACGTACGTACTTCTCAATCAAGTACTCATCCAACGCTGGCTGTAAGGCACACAGTCTCTACTCGTCTAACTTAAATCCTTCAATGGACTAAATGCAAAGCTAGACCTTCGGGTCTAGGGAATATTAGTCCTAACAGGTACCCTGTGTTCGATCTCGCACAAGAATATATGAAGACATAGTTGCGGCTAACAGTCTGAAATAACAGTGCTCTGAGCATCCTCTGAATAATACGTGTGCCATTATTTATGTAGGTACAATTTAGTTGTGAACTTTGTGCAAATAGAACTGGTTGAATTAATAACGTGTGTTATGATTTTTGGAGTTCGGAACTAATATGGTTTGGGAAGGGCTCGTTTATTATAGGGTTGGGTGAATTATGATTCCGTTGATGACGTGGTATCGGAAAAGGTTCAGATTTAGCTTCTGAATGTGTTATTTTTTTAGGGTTCAGTTCCGTGTGGTGTTGGGTCTAGAATAGCACCTCTCCATTTCATCCGTGGATGTCGTAAGAGGAGACTTAGGAAATGGATTTAGGTATTCTTTAGGCGACAGGCTAGCAACCTGTCACTATTATACTACCTCTTACATCTGTTTTCAAACCCAAAATGATGCTAGAAGTGGCTGCGAAGCGTGAAATAATCATAATTATGTTTATATCTATTTTACGTTCCGTGTGCTCATGGGGTAGGCACCCATTTGGGAACATAGGCGTGATTATAATGTCTGTATACTTATATGTATGGCTCCGTTCCCAAAGGGTGAAAACGGGACCTTATTACTGAGACTTTGCTGCCCGTCTGTCTGTAGCCAGGATGTATCTCACGAACCGTGCTAGCTAGACTGTTGAAAATTTTACAGATTATGTATTTTTATTGCCGCCATAACAACAAATACTAAAAAGAAAATAAAATAATTATTTACGAATACAGGGCGCTCCCATAAAACAATCGTAATTTTCTGGGGTTTTTGGGACGTTTCCATATAAAACAGATAGCAGGTAGACATGGACAAACTCTCAGAATATTTAGTTGAAAGTATATCTACTCTAAAAGTAAATGGTTAAATTAAAAATAAAATAAGTACTGAGATCTTGGTAAAGGGATCCCGCGCCATTTTCTAATTCTGCGGGAATTCCGGGACTGGAAAAAAAGCGAGCATGCGATGTCCTTTGGAAACATTTTCAATTAAAATTATAAGCTAACAAACATAATAATTAAGTAGTAATTTATCAGTTTAAAATGTGTTCTTTGTGGTTAATGTTTTAATTGTCTTTGTGAATCTTTTGAAAACGAAATGTTTTATTTTGATTTGCTTTTTATTCGGACTTTGTTATTGTATAATTAAACGGTATAGGTAATTTGATTGATCTCGTACTAAAAGTATAGTAATACTTTATTAATGTGTAGTTAGATGATTAATAAATTTATATTTTTTGTTATAGTAAACGATTATATTTATGTAAATATTTTCAACATGCGGGATCCCACAAATACCGAGATCCCGCGATATTAGAAATTCGTAGTCCCACAAATACCAAGATTGAATTAAAGCCACGGGATTGGAAGCCCTATACGGAACACTACGAGCGCGATTCCAACTCGTACTTGGCAATTTTTTTTGAGGTTCAGGAGTACACAATTACAATTTACTCCCGAAACAATTAAGTCCTGACCCGCCATTACAGTTGACGTCATAGTAACATTGCATTGGCCAGAAATCGATCGGTTCGACCGTTGAATAACAACAATTAACAAAAAATTACCATTCAAAAGTTTTAATACAGTTCAGTCAACTATCTTGTGTCATTGGCAGAAATCTTCTGTCATTATTACAAGGATTGGCAGAATATTTTATTAAAAATGAAGCAGTAAAAAATGCATTGACACGTAATATATTTCGTTTAGCGATTCCAGCGCGCCTTGAAAATTTATTACACTGGCTGATGTCGGGGGAATTTTATTTAAGTACACTATAAACCTATGTACATGCCTCTAGTTATACGATGTCTCGGTTATTGTCAAGTTTATCCCTCACTCGAGGAAATAACACTTCAAAATTATTGTCATACATACGCGTTTATTCCCGTTTCAGAGTTATGACTCTCGGAATTCATTTAGAAATAAACTTTCTTAATATAGCATATAACCCTCACAGACACGGTAGCACAGAATGATTGCATCAAACACTCAAGCGATTCCCAGACGGAATAAAACAAGTTTTTATTAAATACTTATAATAAAAAACAATGTATTTAACAGCTTTCTTTTGTGCAAAACATTTAATAATGTTGTATTGTCAACGATTACATAGTTGCATCAACACGACTCGATTTCGCTACATATTTCACTTTCGATTTGGTTCGTCACCCACTGTCCCAATTGTTAGCATTCCATCGATTAGTTCCGCTGCAACTCATCTCAGATCAACGCGTTTACGGAGCATTGTAAATCGTTCCACCAATTCTGTCGTAACGAATCAGGCTACACAGTAGCAATTAGTAAACTGGACTATTTGCACTAATCGTGAAAATAATTGGACAGTTATTACTTAATTGCTGATTTTTGCGTGACTATAAAATTAATACATGTCGCTCCAATTAATTACTAAACCGAAATTATTTCGAACCTTAAAAATAAATTAAATAATAATCCAATATCTTCCTCACACCTTTTCATGTCCTTTTACATCTAAACGTTTTAACAAAGAAACCACAGACTAGAACTTACAATTGATTTTACCACACTTTTTACGGAACACTGACAGGCAAAAACATTTGAGGATCGCCTAATTTCGGTTCAAAACGAATGTTCACTTTGGTGTCTCCATCGCCTACTTCGAGGAAACTGTTCCAATCAGCCATCCAGTAAAAGCCGTTCTTCCTTGGCGGTGGTAATTCAGAATCACCCGGTACTTCTGGAGCGGCACCACCAAAAGATGCTTCTAAATCTGAAATGGAAGCACCTGAATCTGCAGACGCAGCTGCAGAATCAACCGATAGCTCTACCTTTGAGTCGGGAGCTACAGTTGTCGTAACTGCTGCTGTAGTATCAGAATCATTAGTTTGCCTTTTACTTTGTTCGCTGTCAGCGACCAACTTGACTTCTTCAACTGGGCTAGGTCCTTTTCCAAGTGGAATGACTTTTACAGAATCGTAGTCTAAGGGCTCGAAAAGAGGCAACGGGTCGCTATTAGACGACTTAGTTTTACGACTCTTTGGCAAATCGTAAGGGAGAATCACTTTTTCTCCTTTTGTTTCAGAAGTGTCTAATTCAAACGGTAATTCAGGTCGTAACGGTTCGTACAAGTAGTTGTTGAGTGCCTTGTTGACTTTATTGTCTGGAGTTACTTCTGAACTTGGTGAGATTAAATCGTAGGCAAGTAGTATATTTTCTGGCAACTGTACTGATCCATCAACTACTCTCGCTGGAGGAAGCGGTTTAAATCCCTCAAGCGGTAGTAAGAAATGATCCTTCCCTGAAGCTCCCTTCAACCCATGCCCATCTAGAAACGCTTGTAACTCAGCGGGGATATCTTGCATATACAAATTTGCTAAGTGACGGTTGTTTTTTAAGGTTTGTTCGAGTTTTTCATTTTCGAGTACTCGAAGAGGCTTGGGAGTAGTTTTTGGCACAGCAACTACTTCAGTCCGTGGTGGCTTTGTGTATAATTCCTGCAAAGAAGAGCCATCTCTGGGAGTGTAAGGGAGCACAACCATCAAAGTCGGCTGGGCTTTCGTCGTACTCTCAACTGTCGTCTTTGTAGGTGCTGCAGCTGACACAAACGAATCATGTGCGTCTGGTACTAGATTGTCTTTAAAATCTGGGATAGCAGTTATGGGGTTAATTTCATTTTCTTCGTTACTAAACGACGTCGTCGTTACTTTTTCTGTGCTTACTTCTTCAGTGGAAGTGGAAGTGCTTTTAGCGTCTTCTGCTCTAATGTCGTTAAGTAGTTCTAAGATTTCTTGTCTCGTTAGCCGTGGCAGCTGTGAGTTGGCTTTCAAAATGTTCTGAACTTGTAGTACGGTCTTTTCAACATCGACCGACGGGCGCGCTGCTACCGCCGCCAAGCAAAGCATTGCCCAAAACAGCTTCATTATCTGAAACGAAACAAAAATAGATCTATTAGCTGTCAGATTCTTAGTAAAAGCTACAAACATACACAATCAAGGGTAATTCATATTAATAAAAAACATGATGTAAAAAAGAAGCTCATAACTTTAATATTTGTGCTTGATAGTTCTTAAAATCTTAATAATTATAAAGTCTCAATGAACCGCCTAATAACAGCCCTATTACTCCAAACTTGAGATCCAAACCGTCAAATTACCTCGAATTTATGAATCCTCAAACGCTATGAACTTATGTCCGACTATCATACCGAAATCTTAACTTTGTTACAAAGTTCATTAGCAAGTCCCGAACGTCAGGAGCACAACATTGTAACAAGTTTATTATCAGGGGAAACTATTGATAAGTCAAAGTAAATTTCCTTGATGAGGTCGGCTAATTTAAAGTCTGGCAATAAATGGAATTGTTGCGACATTGTTTTGATTCATATTTATTATTACCCGGGACTTAATCATGTATGAGTATGATTTTAATTACCTCGATGTTTCGCCGCGTATAGGCGACCGTGGTCACAAGTGACGCGGCCGAAACGTCGGGGTAATATAAACTGTCGCAAAAATACAAAACTTTTTAAACTGACGTCAAAATTAGCTTGTTAGGTATCACAGTAAAATGTACAGTACGCTTGAAACAGAGTATCCTCATTAGGACGACTAAGTTGACGGGTAATTACAGTTCATGCCTTTTAATGCACTCTTTGGCCACAGTAATTGTCAATTTACTGTAGCGTGTAACTTTATCTGCAGAGATTTAAGGGATTTTTCGAAATATCTTGTTTCGAAAAAATCGTTTGCTAAGTGCATAGAGGACAGACCTAATCCCATCAAAAACAATACTTGTCAAATAAAACCAAGTCTCGCAACTCAGTTGTTCTGCGGTAAAAAGTTGTAAGATCCATGTAATACCAAGTCGGTATAACATGATAAATAAATATATCGAGACTTGGTCATCGCACTAAATAATTGAATTTACATGTATTGTGTTTTCAGGCGATGGCCAAGTCTCGATATATTTATTTATACCATGTTATACCGACTTGGTATTACATGGATCTTACAACTTTTTACCGCAGAACAACTGAGTTGCGAGACTTGGTTTTATTTGACAAGTATTGTTTTTGATGGGATCTCATTTCTTTTTGTATTTTGCAGACATTTCTACTTTTTTCCCATACAAAAATTCTGATTTTTTGCAGTTTTTGGTACGGAACCCTTCGTGCGCGAGTCCGGCTCGCACTTGGCCGGTTTTTTTAGTTTTTCCTTGATTCATACACCAAACACTACTTATATTCCAAATTTGAAGCTTCTAGGTCTGCTAGAAGTGCCTTATACTTTTGATGATCGTTGAGTCAGTGAGTGACAAAATTAAGAAATTTGACCCGTTATAATTCTTAAAATACTGGTTCAAATTGAATAAAATTTGAAATACACGTGTCTTTACAATGCCTGCATGGTTACTGAAAATTTCAGTCTTCTAGTTTTATCCACAACGAAGTTACAGGGGGTCGAAAATGGTCTGAATTGCTTCGAGAAAAGGATGGTACGGCCGTGACGCTTTTTTGCTCGACTTGGTGGGGGCACGACCGTGCCCCCAGATAGAGAAACAATCCACCCAGTCCCGCAAACCGTTAGTGTTTTACCACTTACAAACTGTCACAGAAACTGTAAAGAGCCAATAACCATAGAGGAAAAAGTCACTGCGTTACGCGCCATCTTGGGCCGACCAAAAAGAGCTCAGCAAACGCCGCCATGGTTTGGCGGAATCGTCTTCGAACAAATCTAATGACATTGACTCTCTATTGGGTCTATTGGGTATTAAAAAAAGGTTTAAGTCGTTCTAAAGTTAAAATAAAAACAGGTTAAAAATGAGAGGATAACATTAGTTTTTTTTTACCATATTTCTTAAAAATATAAATAATATAAAATGATACAAAGTGTGTCATTTTACTTTATACATACATACATACATATTCTCACGCCTGTACCTATTCCCAAGAGGGGTAGGCAGAGCACATGAATTCAAATTTTACTTTATGTGTATAGAATATCAAATTCATTCCATATTCACACCAAATGATACATTTTTGTATTGTTTTTTTTAGAGATCTGCTAAAAAAGTGACAATAATGACGGCGGTTGTAATCCCCTACTATTCACCCGAGGTTAATTCAAAATGTTTCAGGCGAATACGTGATTTTAAATTCAATTTTCATTAGACTAGCCTATGTCACGAAGAGCGAATCTCACGGTAGTTTTTTTCTTATAGAAAAGTACCTACTTATTTACTCTAACATGTATTGTAATAGTCGTCACGGTAATTAAATTTGTTTACTTAATTACGTTCGTGACAACTCGCGTGGTGTTCGTGGTACGGGATCATTATGATTCTAGGAGACTCCACGCGAGATCGTTCCCACGTAATATTTTTACGATTGAGGCACAGCACGGCTCGGATTTTCGCTAACCCTGAGTTATAAAATATTGATGGTGAAATATAACGGGTAGTGATGCCGCGCGAAATATTGCGGTTCGGACTTTATCCATTTTGTAAATAAAAGTGGCGGGAAATGTTTCTTCGGCTTGTCGAAATGGGAACGGGAAAAGTTACTTAGAGCTGAGGTGTAAATAATATCAATATAAGAAATAATTTCTACGAATTATGATTATCTACAGGATGAAAACAAATTGACGATACAAAATTCGTGCTTCTTCACTTACACAATTCGAGCTAATGTCACTTACGCAATTTAATGCGTTAGCTCAATCGTTAAAATTATTCTGTTAAAATTTTGAATTATTCTAAGGTGGAATGAAATCTCGACCTCAATTTATGGACATCACACGGGTAGATACTAAATAAAATATATAAATGATATAAAATAACGATGTCGTTTATATTCAAAGCTGGACAAAGTATTCGAGTGGTGACAGTGCAATAAGGGATAAGCAGGGTTGGGGCGAAGGTGAGGCGGGATGACTTGCAAACCGTCCAGTTAACTCTGCAGGAGATAATTTTGTGACAATTGGGGTAATATAATGTTTTAAACTGACGCTATTCTCACTCATATTTATATGTACGCGGGACTTAATCACGAATCATTCTATCACGGTCCACTGACCACGGTCGCTGTAACGCGGCCGAAACGTCGAGACGGTATTTAGAATAATTCGTGATTAAGTCCCGCGTACATATAAATTATGATTGGAGTAATGGCCACTTCTAGCACATTTTTTAAGTTTTAGGTTGGCAGGTATAATAGGGACAGGTTGCTAGCATGCCGCCTAAAATATACCTCAACCTAATTCCTTAGTCGCCTCTTACGACATCCACACATTAAATTATCTAAATTTTTGCTCATATATCCTAAAGGTTGACTGGCAGAGATCTCTTTTGGGATAAGGCCGCCTTTGTACTCTGTATTTTTATAGTACGATATTGATTTTTTGCACAATAAAGGGTGTTATTGAAAAACACACTTTCCCAGAAGTACTTTTTCTCAACCAATTCGGTGAATCTATCAGGGACACTAAAACAACACACAACCAATTCTAGCCAGATCAAAAATAACTCGTAATTTACTACTCTGATTATTTATGCTTGTTTGTCACGTACCCCGTTTCCCCGAGCTCCATTATTCATAAAATCCATCCAACTCCGACAACGCTAACTGATTTTCTATGCCATTGTTTCTGA
Organism: Adoxophyes honmai; assembly: GCA_005406045.1. NCBI lineage: Eukaryota > Metazoa > Arthropoda > Insecta > Lepidoptera > Tortricidae > Adoxophyes > Adoxophyes honmai. The sequence continues at coordinate 8,787 of BHDV01039430.1, read as the reverse complement.
TGAAGACCCAGACTGATCGAACTGGGGTAATGTCACAAAATAAATTCCTGCCGCGGACTCGTGCCGTTCTAAAAGGGCTTAAGTATTATCTGGGTTGTTGGTGGAAGTGCCCTTTCGTAGGGGTAATAGAATACTGCGATATTGCCAGCCTTCCATGGCTTTATGGGGGCGATATATCGTTTGACGGTTGTGTGTGAGTGCGTGAAGAGATAATGTCGAAGAACTTTGATGGGCGAACATCTCGTGTTTAAAAACGACGCTTAGTGAAGCCTTCGAAGTGAAATGGGTTATGATTTTATGGCTCATCCTAATAAAGTTTTCAATAACAGTTTATCGATGAAGATTGTTTGTGTAGCCTTACCCAATAGACGTTGTACTGTTTTAACTATAATATTGTGCTTAAAATGGCATGTTTTTTGACGTGACAACGTCTTAAATTAGGTTGAGCTGGGAGTCACTTATGAAAAAGTGTAACGCTCGGTAACGTTACGATGACGTCATACTATTTTTTATAGTTTTTTTCGCCAATAGGTACCAGGGGAGCATAAATAAAAGCCGGTATAGCGTGCAATAAATAAAAGAAAATTGTACTGATTTATGAAATTTGAATACCCTTCTGTAAACTATGAGAAATCGATCAAGTTTTTTATAGTTTTTTTCGCCAATAGGTACCAGGGGAGCATAAATAAAAGCCAGTATAGCGTGCAATAAATGAAAGAAATTTGTACTGATTTATGAAATTTGAATACCCTTCTGTACAATAAAAGTGTTTAGTTACTAACGAGAAATCGATCAAGTTTTTTATAGTTTTTTCGCCAATAGGTACCAGGGGAGCATAAATAAAAGCCGGTATAGTGTGCAATAAATGAAAGAAATTTGTACTGATTTCATTTTGACGTGACAACGTCTTATAAATTGGTTTGCCGGGTGACACTTCAAGAAACTGCGTTACGCTCCGCTCACGTTATGCGCTCACAATGAGAGCGAGTGAGAGGCACGCGTTCCTTCCACTCGGGCATGGTTAGCCCGCCTAAGAGCGAGAGAGACAGACATTAAAAGTGAAAGTTACTATTATTTCATCCTTCTTCCTACTATACGAATGAATATTCACTTTAAAATTATTTTACCACTCAAAGTCGTTGTCACGTAAAACTTTCGCCCGTATACCGACTTTACAGGCAACCAGTTTTTTTTAATAATAGAAAAATAACAATATTTTCAGCACGTATTCTGTCACCGTTATGAGAAACAACAGAAGGTAACAATTAAAAAATTACTATAAAATTTTGCGTGGATAACTATTTCACGCTTTGTGGCCACTTCTATCAAATTTTCTTGGATTTTGAGTTGGCATGCACCTACAATAGTGACAGGTTGCTAAGCCTAACATATAACTTAACCTATTTCCTTAGTCGCCTCTTACGGAATCCATGGAAGACAATCAAATGGAGAAGTGTCGTTCTTAACTCGACACAACAAACATATAACATGATTCGATGAATACAATTTGATAATAAAGCAAACAGAGAGAATTGCTGGCGACAGAACGCGTACCTACAGTCACGAACCGGGGTTGTTGAGCCACTTGCCACTGTTCGCATTTTAGACGAGTAATCAATGACCGATGTGACCAACTAGATGTCTGCTATTGGATTAGTATTACACGACCAAGTTACAAACATAGGCAAGTGGCTCAACAATCAACGTCATACAGACGGAGCCACTTCTTCAAATCCCGAGCCCTGACAAAAACACATGATTCCTCTGCCCGACAATAAATAGTAAATGGCTATAAATATGAGATACGATGTGTTACAGTCCTCGCATTCCGCGCCACTACACCCTGTGAATACAGCGGTAATTGTGATGAATGCCTCGTCCATATGAATACACCCTGTAGACGTAAAAAATCTCTGGCGCTCGTAAGGGCAAATTTGGACAAAGTTTTACTTTCCCGGGTGTAAATGGCCGTGTGATGGTGTAGTTGACCTACATTTTGGGTAAATTTGGTGGAGAATAAAAATTATACTTGGCCTCTTTGTGACCACGCTAGCAAAAAGAACTCTGTCTCTTGTTCTTAAGTAATGTTAAGAGCCTCCTTGCATATACTTAATCCTTAAATACGAAGCCGTCACTTCATACTAATATTTAACCTTATTTATTATTCTGTATATGGTGTCGGACAAGAACAATCTACCTATTTTTTCCGTGGAAGTACCCAGTAGTATCATTCAGGCGACACGTTACATAGACGAAACCAAGACTATGTTCATGTTTCGTATTGACTTTTATCATGTTTTATCCTTAGACTAACTTTCAATAAACTGCGTTGAAGTCTATCTACGCCCGTCGGGATCGCTACTACCATCTTATCCGCCAATCCTGCCGTAAAGCAGCACTGCTAGACAAAAAAAATCATAATATTTTATAGAAGGTATACTCTAAGACATCTAATTTTGCAATTTTTTGGAGTACCTATTCGTGGTAAGTTTATCACCAAACCACCACCAAACTGACTTCTATACGACTTGTGCACATCTGACGATTGTTGCCAACTTAGATGGTGTAGATTGTAGATACCAGACATACACGATGTGCGTATTATTGACATTGATCTAGTTTCCTACATTTGTAGCTCACACACATGTCACGTCTACCTTGAAAAAAGTCACCTATCTATATTACAAAGTTGAGTAAAGGTTTTCTACTGCCGAAGCGAGACGAGTTTACGCGAAGCAAGAGTACACAAGTGGAAAATGGGATTCAATACCTCAATTGTTTTAATTCGTCTTGTAATATTTTGAGGTCGCCATACATTGAGGTCACGTTTTCAATCCACCACCTCAAAATGAATAGCCTAAATTAGACTAAGTACTTAATGCATTATGTTACGTAGCATTAACTAAGTAAGAAGCACCTGTATAATTATGTTAATGTACAACTGAATTAAGTATGCTTTCTTTGTAATTAAACGTTTTTAGGCCGGCTCCATATTATTATGTTGGTCCCAAAGTTGGCCCCAACGTTAGTAGTAGGTTAATTTGGCAAAGCGTACACACGTTGGCTGTTATACTACGTAGTCAGAACCAACGGAAGAATGTCCAATACTGAAATCGAAATTGCATTAACGATTTTACAGTGTCAAAATGGAATCCTAATAATAAATAATGCCGTCTATTGGTCAGCTTTGCAATTTTAATTTGCAATAGAAAACGTGAACATCATAAATCCATACATCAAACATCGCGCTTCATTGCTAACTTGTAGCATGTCAAAGCCTGACTAAAGATTGTATAATAACCTCTACCACCACAACGCGTTTACAACCGTTCCAGTAAAATTTCGTCACACATTGCTTGCCGTGTTTTCAAAGTATTTAAACGAAGCGTGCAAAATCAGCAATGGTCACGGTATGAAGCGAAGACGTCGCGTATGTTTAACGTGAATGTTCTCACGCAAGATGGTCGAGGCTACGCCTTTCACTTTCGATGGTTGAGAATTGTTTTCGCGTCTTGTTGACTTATTACGCGGTCTTTGCACTTGGCGACTGCAATTAGCAGATAAGATTGAAAAAATATTGTTTTCTTCATAATTGTGCTTTTTATAATGCTCTAAAAGCTGGCAGTCTTTGTTATTGCGTTAACTACGCTTATAGGCGTGACCGACCCATTTAGTTAGTTAACCTCATTGATAAGCTCAAAGTCGAGCTGTCAAATTTTCCATACAATGACAGAAAATTTTGACACCTCGACTTCCAGGTAGTCGATTAGTTTAATTTTTCACGTGCGAGACAACACCACACAATACCAACCACAAAATGCACCACAAAATTAATACAACCAAGTATAATTTCCGACGGCAAAACACAATGATGTTAAAATATCTTGTGTAAATTGAACAGTTGGATGGGGATTTAGGGAAGTTTAGTTTTCACTAAAGTTAATTAAAATAATAAAGCCAATTAAATTTACGCTGTCGACTGTTGTGGTGTTATTTTGGTAAAAAGAAATTAAAAAAGAAGATGGGATATTAGCGATTAATGGAACATTTTAATTGCCATATTTGTCTGATCACATTTTATATTGATGTCGCCTTACATTATTTGTTAGAATTTTGTTTTTGCTATCAATAATAAAATTAAAGAACTGTATCATAGTATTCGGCAATTTGTACTCATAGGAAAGAGTCCAGAAAAGTTAGACTGTTGAAATGCTAAACGTTACTTTTTATAGAATCCTCTGTACTCGCATGCAGAATCACCACAAACAACAAGTCGAGCAAGCTTAAGCAAGAAACAAGCTACCACCTACCGACCATTTATTTAAGTATGACCATCACGCGGTAGGCAGAGCACACGAATGCAGCCATAGCATATTTTTAGATTTTCTTAAGCTTTAAGCCGGGTACTCACTAGCGAGCCGTAGCCGTAACATTGTGTGATACAGTAACGAGGTTCTAGTGTGTACGCATATTGCAGTTTCAGGTTCAGAAATGAGTAAATTGTAAACATCGGCTCGCTGTAAGCCGTTCGCGTACCGCTCGCAGGAGGTTTGCGAACCACGAACACGTTTTTTTTTTGGTTACAGTACATGCAACGGTTACAGTTACGGGTCGCTAGTGAGTACCCGGCTTAAGGTGTTAAATTGACGGGTTGCTAGCCCATCCCGTAAAATGTAACTAAACCTATTTATTTACTCGCCTCTAATTGGTCTCAGTCGACTTTAATTAAGTAACTGAAGACTTAAAAAAGACAAAACATAAGCTCTAAAAAGGGAACAATCCACAAAAGAAATAAAATGCCTAGCAGGTTCGATGCAACCTAGATTTAGAAATGCGTTGGAAAAAGTTTCTGCACAACTCACCTAAGGACGAGTTTAGTAGTATCTTGTTTGTCCGCTTTCTAGACATTATAGGGTTTGTTTGAAATGCATTCGTTTGAAAATAATGTATTTAATACCGCTACATATTATTTTTTTGTTTATTATTTAAAGGAGTATCTTAGAAATTCACGTTTAATTAAATACACCGTAAACGGGTTAGAATAGCACTACCCCCTTTCTTCCCGTGGGTGTCGTAAGAGTCGACTCTGGGAAAGGGTTAGTGTATTGTGGGCGATGGGCTAGCAACCTGTCACTGCAATATCACGTTTGACCATCTGGTTACCCTGCTGAAATTGCTAAACGTGGCACTGGATTTTCGAATTCACGTGCTCTGCCTACCCCTCTTGGGAATACAGGCGTGAGTATATGTATGTATGTGTATGTAAACATTGACCGTGTACTTTTTTTCCTTGGACGTTGTAGGGGCAACTAAGAATAAATTGGTTTAGGCTTTAGGCGACACACTGGCATCCTATCACTATTGTACCTATTCACTAACCTCTACATACATCACGCTTGTATTCCCAAAGGGGTAGGCAGAGCACACAAAACGTTACATAGTCAAAACCGGAACTATTTCACGCTACGTAGCCACTTTTAACGTAGTTTTATGTTAAAATATAAGAGATATAATACAAAGTGGTCTCTGCCTACCCCTGTGGGAAAGAGGCGTGACGGTATGTATGTATGCATGTATGTACGAGGGGCGTTCAATAAGTTTTGAGAATGATAAGGACGCAAATAACTTTTAACATATTTTACTTTATTTTTCAATGTAGTCACCTTTCAAGAGTATATGCTTATTATAATATCTTTATTCTAAGCTTAAATTTTCCTTAAAAAAAAAAATCTTCTCGACCCCTTAAAAAAACCTCTACCGCGGCGATCACGGTGTCATCATTTTCAAATTTTTGACCTCTGAGGTGGTTTTTTAACCGCAGAAATGCATAAAAATCACTAGGAGCGAGCTCTGGTGAATATGGCGGATGCTCCATCAATCCAAAGCCAGCATCTTTGATGGCAGCCATCGCAACTCTTGGCTCATGCGCGGGGGCGTTTGCTTGGTGAAACAAAACACCTTTGGAAAGTTTCCACTGGGCGTTCCTCGCGTATAACATCACGCAGTTTTTTTATTTGTTCCTCATATAAATTCCCCGTGATTTTAACTCCATGATTGAGATATTCAATCATAACAATCCCTCGGGTATCTCAGAAAATGGAGCCCATAACCGCGTGGAGGATGGTTTTGCTTTAAATTTCTTCGGAGTCGGAGATGAAGGCCTCTTCTAAGTCATAGATTGTTTTTTGGTTTCTGGGTCGTAATGGTGAAGTCACCTTTCGTCCATTGTTACAAAACAAGACAAAAATCGGTCGGAATCTTGCTCTAACAATTCCAAACAGCTATGTGAAACCTGCAGTCTGGTTTGTTTCTGAGCGTCCGTAAGCATTATGGGTACCCAGCGTGCTGATACCTTTTTCATGCCCATATGGTCATGTATTATATTGTGAAGACTCCCGACACAAATCTTTACTTTTTTAGCTATAAACTAATCAGAAACACGACGATCCCCTTAAATTATTTTCTATTTTTTTTTTACATTTGTTCGGTCATCGCAGTGTTCGGCCGCCCTGAGCGTGGGTCGTCATTAGTGTTCGATTTTCCTCTTTTAAACTCTGCGCACCACCGTGCAACCGTAGAGTAAGAAGGAACGCGAACCCCTAATATTTTTTGTAAATCTAAATGAACTTGCTCAGTAGTATTTTTTTTCAAGCAGAGGTATTTAATCACCGCATGATCTTAAATTTCCTCCATTTTTACCGTCTGGTCCCGACACGACGAAATCAATGTGTTCTATTTTTAAAAAAACAAACGACTGTCAAGTTATTTTTTTTTTATTATTCATAGCAATTACATGGGCTTTGCTTGCCAGTACTTTTTTATTTCTTTGCTAATGCATTTATATGTCATTCTCACTATTTATTGAACACCCCTCGTATAATAGTGATAGTATACCTTAACCTATTTCCTTAGTCACCTCTTACAACATCCATGAAAGAAAGGGAGAGATGTTATCCTAAGCCCGACACCACACGGCTTGTGTATGTATGTGTGATTTTTTCTTGCATATTTGTATCCATTAGCTTCTCTAACTACTTCTATATACCCCAGTGAAATATTGTCGTCGTAGGGCGAGGATCTCTTTTAGCATGTATATTTACGAAATATTACGTACGTTAAAACGAAATGTATATCTATTATCTATGGGGATGAGTTCCAAGTTGTTTGCTCCTGTAATTATTCACGTTGCCTTGAAGAGAGCCGTCTAGGATTACCCTAGTGACGGTCTCACTCTATTTATTGCAAGACTAATGCGTTAATACTGTTGAAAGCTTGGTCTAGCCTAGGTGGGCGTGATCTACGTAATTTAGGTTCATTATACTGAAGCTAGAACAATCTGGTGTTAAAGTCGGGTTATTTAAAATGGGAGCTCGTTTATTTGTTAATTCAACTAGGTAGGTAGGTTTATATTAACATTGTCTATACCTATTACTTGATTTGAAATAAAAGAGGTACCTACAGTAAAATGTCTACGCATATAGAATTTTTGTAAAGAATTCATCCTTTCCGCGTTTTTTCCTAAATAAATATCCCTGGTCGCTTTATACTTTTTATTTGTGACCTGTATTTTTTTTACAATAAAGTCTTTTTTACTTTACTTCTACTCACATTTAAAATGAAATGACACCATTTAAATGCAGTCAAAAGCCTGTTGTAGTTACACAACCAAGCATCAGATGATCCGGTCTATTGCGCAATGCGCAGGCGCCGGATATTTGCTTTTGATACTGTTCCGTCATATTACGTATACTTTTATACAGTTTTTGGGTTCCACGACCACAGAAACTGGACCTTAATAAAAAAATAGATAAAACAAAATGTGTTTTTTTTTGTTCCAAATTGTTTGCATTGTTTGATGCAACTAAGGTCGGGTTAGGCTGTGGTTAAGTATGTTTAGGCTACAAGGTAACAATCTGTAATTATTATTTATTCTTCATCTATTTTAATCCTAAAATGAAGCTAAAACAAAAGTGGCTTCGAAACGTGAAAGTCATAGTTTTGGTTATGTGATGTTTCGTGTACCTATACATGTTCTACTTACTGTGAAAATATGTAGAACCTTGTGCTAATATCTATTCTGTGGTAGAACACAAAATACAACCGTTTTTTTAATAATCTCACTGCGTATTGTTTAGCTCCAAAAAAAGTAAACAAAAAAATAGGTCCACGCGTGACAAACGATATAATTTGTTTAGCTTTGTCGCCATTTCGAAACCTAAAGAAATTGCAAGCACATACACAAACTTGACCTTGATACAAGTTTTTCTTGTTCATTTTCACATAGGTATACCGCTGTTTAAGTAATATGTATATTTTTCTAGTATAACCAGTGAAAGCGTGACATTGAATAGTGTATACAAGTGCATTGATATCGTATTTACGGGTAAATATTTGGGCGTTTGAACCGCTGTCATTATTCTCAACACTTTTTTAATCAGACACTGTTGGAAATGTGTATATAATAGACTAGTGTGTACCTATTTGCAAGACATAGACACTATATGACACACTTATTATACCAATTTCTAAACAAATCTAATAAAAAAAGTGTTGAGAATAATGACAGCGGTCTGTCGATTGATACAAAGAGCGATGAAAGTGATTCATAATAAGAAAGGGGGAGGTGCTATTCTAACCCGGCACCACACGGGTGAACATCTAGTTAAGGGTGAATATTTTCGAATGTGCATATTGGGCGTCCCAAAAAAGAATCCAAAATATCGGCTCAATCAAGGAGTTTTAATGGTTCATGGGAAAGCTTATGGTGTTAATATAGTAAAAAAAATA
>BHDV01039397.1:191682-215452 GCA_005406045.1 Adoxophyes honmai | reverse complement strand
CAAGCCCCCCCACCACGACAAGGTGGCGACACAGTCGGGGGGGTGTTTGATTGACCCTGGTTGTATTTCATTTTACTGTTTCATTCCACCATCGATCCTTGTCGTCTATCGACAATCAGTCGATTGATGTGGTAGAAACTGTTAATCGACGTTGACTATTCCATTCTACCATAGATCGATCCCGTCAATCGACAGTCGATCGATTGCTCAGGTTGGCTAACTTTGCATTACTTTTGTAGTTGTTGTATTGTTGCCGTATTCATTTTGTGTGGTTTTATAATATAAAACCACACAAAATGAATTATGTATGTAAAATTCTAAAGCGGATACATCCAACCCACAGTTTGAGGACCACTGGACGCCATTAAACATTCAGGATTCAGGCGTTTGTTTTACAAATGGAAGCCTCCCGATTGTCAATAGCATATTTTGTTTGTCAACTGAAAAGTTAATCTCACTCTGACGTTTCGGTAAGCTCGCCTTGTACCGGTTTTAAACCGTATTCCGTACCGGTAAAGTTTAACGTATGGATTGAAACGAATTTAAAAGTGGTAGGTTTTAGGGAAATTGTGATCTAACGAGTACTGGGTAAGGTTTTTTTTAGATTGATGATAGAGTGTCGTATCTGTGTTTGTTTGCTATTAACTCAAAATTTGTACCGGTTTTGTGTAAATGTGTGTTTGTGTGTTTACGCTGGAAGATTTGTTTATTGTTTGGATGGACGGATAAGTCCGATTGGTCGGCAAATATTTTGAATACGTAACGTTTTGATGTTGAACCGTTTTTTAGCGAATGATTGATGGTAACAGGGATTGTGAATGACAGTGGGTTTTGTTGCTTTTTTTTACTATTTCATGTATTGTGGCCACTTCTAGCATATTTTTTTGGTTTCATGTTGACAGGTATAATAAATAAATAGTGACAGGTTGCTAGCCGGTTGCTTAAAATATACCTTAACTTTTTTTCTTAGTCGCCTCTTACCACATCCACAGAAGAAATGGAGACGTGTTATTCTAAACACACCTCCACACAGGATAGTAAGTATTTTTAAAAATAATATAAACGCTTACCCTGATTCTGATTACCCTGGAATTGCTAAACTTGGCACTGGATTTTAGAATTCATGTGCTCTGCCTACCCCTCTTGGGAATACAGGCGTAAGAATATGTATGTATGTGTATAAACACTTAGCATAAAAGTTAGAGAGAAAACAAAGCCTAGATAAAAGAGAATACGTGAGGCAATGAATTGATAAATCGCAAAGACTTTTTTATGGTATCGATGTGTAAGTTTGGCAGCATGGCGACGCGAAACTTTTCTGATTTATGATAATCTGTCTCTTTTTTGTCGCGTTCCACACTAGTCCTGTTGGCTCCTACTAGCAGTCTTAGACCCAGCAGGGCTATTTAATCCCTCGTATGCTACGGAGCAGATCTGCTCCATACAAATCCATAGAAAAAATGTAATGCGCCGCATACGAGGGGTTAATTGTCTAACTCACTAAAAATCAACATCGGTTTCACGAAAGAAACGCGGTAAACTGCATTCGTGTGAAAAACTGGATTACGATTGTGAGACTATTTTTAGAGCTTACGCTTAGTTTTTAGTATTTCGTTCAATTTAGTTCAAATGTCAAAATTTAAATATGGGTATGGGCTTTGGTTGTAATGATGTAACGCGATACCAAATGTTTCAATTTCAAAGCGGGATTTGGTTTTAACTGTTAAATTGAAACCGATGTAGATTTTTAGTGTGTTACAATAGCCCTGCTGATTTTCAACGGTGGACCGTTGTTTGAACCTACCATGAAAATATTTTTAGTTTTGGTATTAGTCCATTCTGTATCAATATTATTCATAATGAAAAAATCGGTTAAAAGTCACTAAAATACCATGGCTAAATAAAATTACACTCTCATTTGATTCAAATAACCGTTGGTATTCAGTGCGAACGAACATTCATTTATCAGTTTAAATATATTTATTCTAAAAAATATTCGCTAACATTATTTAGGGCTTGAGTCTTCAATAGACACCCGCGTTCTTGATAGAAGATTCGAGTCCTCCATAATGATTCAAGTGTTTTGTTTACATGTAAGGCATTTTCAATAATTGATTCAAGGCCTCTGAAGTATTTAATTCCATTATTGTCTAAGTTGCTTTCTTAATGTGTAATAATTATATTGTTAAACAAAAACTACGGCTAAAGTCGTCAGTTTCAATTCCCGTAAATGTTACTTGAACTCCAAGAACTCTGGTTTTTACCATCACCTATACTACAAGGAATATTGAATGAAAATATTTCTATTAATGAGGAATAACGGTTTCTTTTCGCAAGCAATTGAGCAGTTTTACATACAAATTCTCCTTTTTGACTCCGAATCACTTACAGAAAACTAACTTGAGAATATCCCGGGCGAAAGCGGAAAAAACCAATAAAAGGCGTCAACTCACAAACTATCCCGTAGTTACGATCCCGTGTCCCGGATGCGGGAACTTTATCCCGGGGGGAATAATACGGGATTGTCTCCGTTTCAGCACGATCGCCTTGTTAATTATGGACGTTGAAAGGGTTTTCTTTGCTAGGTTTGAATTTTAAGTGGACAGGAATGTTTCAAAGTATCTAAAAAAAAAGTTTTTGTTTTCGTCAGTCTGATTTGTTGTTTAACTTCGTCACAATCGACGTAGTTACTTTGATAGGGGTAGACTGATCGAGCCTTTAATATTACAGAAAAAATACAAAAGGTCTCTTTTCCGTTTAGTTGGAGGGTAGGTTTGCTGAAATTTCCTCATTTGCTCTTTTTAAAATAGCCCTTTATTTAATTATGCATATTTGGTTAGATTTAACATGTTCTGAAGGTATTTTTTGTATATAACATACTATTTTACAATAATAATTTAAACAATTTCAATACTGGTCAAGTGGTCACTACTAATAAACCTAGCGCAAAAATCACTGGAAAATATAATGATCACTTGTGGTTTCAATTTACAGTCTTCAATAATGTTCCTTTTTCATCCATGCGCATATTTGCGAAGTAGTTAATTGAGGTGTCCTCCACAAAGGGCTACATAGACAAAGTCATGCCTGGTTTACGATTTGTAGCCACTCTTTATCATATCAAAAACAGGCCAAGTGCGAGCCGGACTCGCGCACGAAGGGTTCCGTACCAAAAACTGCAAAAAATCAGAATTTTTGTATGGGTGCCCCCCTTAAATATTAATTTTATTTTAATTTTATTATTTATTTTTAAAGTAAATATTTAATTAAATGTTCTGTGAGCATTTCAAGTATTTAGCTGTTACAGTTATTCAAATAGGCCTAAAACTGCAAAAAAAAACATGTTTTTTCAATGAGAGCGCCCCTTAATTATTATTATTATTTTGATTTTAGTATTTGTTGTTATAGCGGCAACAGAAATACATCGTCTGTGAAAATTTCAACTCTCTAGCTCTCACGGTTCGTGAGATACAGCCTGGTGACAGACGGACGGACAGACAGACAGACAGACAGACAGCGAAGTTTCAGTAATAGGGTCCCGTTTTTACCCTTTGGGTACGGAACCCTAAAAAAAGTACAATAGTGCCAGTTTGTTTTCTTTTTGCCATTGTTTCTCCATAATTGTAGCGCCACATTTGAAATGCGAAACATTTGTAGCGGGCGCACTTTGTGGCAAGACGTCATCCGCGCTACCATAATTCAAGATAGAACCTTTTCGTTTTTTTTCTCGCATTGCAAATGTGGCGCTACAATTGTGGAGAAACAATTGTATGCCTGGTGTGCGGCCTGTTTTAGTCGCCTCTTACGACATCCACTGAAGAAATTAACTAAGTTAAAACGTTCTGTGCTTACATTTCGATATTGTTAATTATTACGCTTTACACCATTAAGTTTATCAAAACAAAGATTTTGATTCTCAGTAGCTTACACCAAAACCCTTCTCAAGACGCATCTCAAACATCAATTTCAACGGCAACCCGTTACCAACAAAAGTATGCAAATTGCTAGACCAGTGGGCAGATTGTGGATACACCACCTAAAAACGACTTAAGTAATTCAAATTGCTCATGAACATACGTCCTTTTATTTCCTGGGTGATGCAGGGTCTTACATCCAACTAAAAACGACTTAACTGATTCAAGTTGCTTGTGTACATACGACCTTTTAATATCTTGGTGTTGTAAGGTCTTAAAGGCCCTGCAAAATGATTTCGGGGTCCCCTTTGGGTAGAGTTGTGTTAATTTTTATGGCAATGGTTTTTGTTTGCAGTAAATAGGTCATTGTGGATGTTTTTGGTCGTTAGGGGCGTAATGAGTGGTTTTGCCGTATTTTTGACGGTTAGATCTTAATTATAGCTTTTGTTGTATTGATGACGTTGAGCTGTTGCTTTTGTTAAGCTTATGCATTGAATTGTTAGAGTAAGTCGGTAATTTAATTCAAGAACTATATTGTTATATTTTTAGGTAATATAAAATGCACGCTTGTATTTTTTCAAATCAAAATAATCTAAGAGCACTGTCAATTAAAGCAAAAAAAGACCAACTTTTAACTATTTTTCAGTTTCGTGACGCAATTAACCGTTACAAAATTAACTAATAAAACTTGGATGAAATATTTTAAATAATAAGTGAGGCAAAACGAGCGTTTTTTTCTGAAAACCCCCAGGTACAATCAACAACTTAGACATGAAGATTGTACAATAAAATTGTACAATCCACGGTAGCGGTAATTACACTGAATTGATCATGTTCTATTTGCCGGCGACCGCAAACTCCAAACTACTCCGGTGGACGAACGTCGTCTTTACACTAGACTGTCCGTCAAGAATTTGCGTCACGTGTTTTGTACTTTTTGACAATTTTTCTTGTCAAATTTAACTTTAAAAAAAACTTTCATTTTGACAAAAATTGACTTTCTGCCAAGTTTCTTGCGGCGCATTCTTCTTGGCACTGATGGTCTTTACGAAGCGCCAGTAGACTAGAAAATGATGTGTAAAAGCCCTCTTTGGAGCCTATTTGCATAAATAAAGTTTTGTATTTTGATTTTTGACCTAATCACAGCGAACTAACGTGTTTTTACACTTTGTCGACGCATTCATCAATAAAATTATGCTTTAATTTTTTTGACAATAAAAGTGTAATTCTTGGCACTTTGACCGTCAATATCTCTGTCGCTTACTGTACACTGTACACACTGCCTTAAAATGCCCGTATCAATTCATACGTGGAACAAAAGTTCCCATGTAATTTATGAAACAATGCAATAAATAACAGACGGAATACATTACGACATAAAGGAACACTTGGCACGATAGGAGCTGCATTGTGGCGGTGTCACAGACGCCATTTTAATTTTATAATTTATGTCGCATTGTGGTCGCCTGTACATTACAAAGGTATTTGATTTAGGATGTAGATGTAATAGATAGTTGTTGTAGTAGAAAGAATAATTCGAAAAAAATAATTGTTGATTGAATTTTGACAATCTGTGTCACCACAATAATACAAATTAAATAGTTTTATGTGATCCGCCTACCCCATTTGGGATTAGTTACTGTGCAAAAAAATTATTTACTCCAATCTTATTTCAACTACGGTTGCACGCTAACTTTATCCTCTTCTAATCAAGTGTGAAAGAAAGAGACATCAAATGATTTTTACCATTAAACCAGTAATAAACGCTGGTGGAAAAGCCCTTGAAGAAGCTCCTTAATTATTACCCGTCAGCTTTTTGCTTCGAGCATATTGAATCGAAAGCTCGATAAAAAGAAATCTCAGACAAAGCTCTGTGGCTGAATGGCAAAAAGCCAACTAATGGTTTAACTGTGTCTATGGAAGCGAATGAAGGTCCTTTTTTACTGTTACGTTTGTGGATAAACTAAGCGAAGATCATCACTCTATCAAGTCTGAGGACCTCTTAGGTCTTTCTGACAGGAGTTACTCAAGTGACGTTACTGATTAGTAATTACAATTACGAACCAGATAGTAAAGGTGTCTTGCACATGACGCTACTCAAACGCGATGACACGAAACTCAGTTTCAATCAGTTTTTTAACGCTAGAAGTGACGATTACGCCTAAGAGACTAAAAAATTGTTGTCCCTGAAAAGTTTGATATTGTTCTTGTTTCGCCGATACGTATTTCAATAATAATCTAATCACTTCGGATCGCTCGCAATCGCTCGGAGGTCATCCATATGGAGTTTTACTTACATAACGTACACAAGATAGTAGCAAGCCTTTTGTCTACCTGCCAAAGTCACAGAATAAGTAATTACCAAAGTGTTAAAGTTTAATTAGAGACCCTAAATCGTCCTGCCCTAATCGACTCCATGCGGCAAGTGCAGACAACACGTTGTTATTGTGTCGTCGAACCTGACCGCAGACGACAACTGCAAATGTTATCTCATGGAATACATCACGCCTGTATTCCACAATGGGGTAGGCAGAGCATACGAAACACTACATAGTCAAAACCATTACTATTTCATTTTTCACAATCATTTTTGGCAAAATATTAGGGTCAAACGCAGATGGAAGAGGTAGAATAAAGACAAGTTGCTAGTCTGTCCCCTAAATCATACCTTGACCCATTTCCTTAGTCGCATGTTACGACATCCACTGAAGAAATGAAGAGGTGCTATTCTAACCCGACTCCACACAGTTACTTACATACATACATATTCTCTCGCCTGTATTCTCAAGAGGGGTAGGCAGAGCACATGAATTCAAAAATCCAGTGCCACTTTTAGCAAATTCATGGTACAGTCGAGTTCATAAATATAATATGAGCAGACAAATGCCAAATATGTAAACTTTTGCACCTTATTGTCAATTTCATAAGGGTGTACAGATATTTTTGAACCCTCAGTTTTGCTCATATATATTAATGAGCTCGACTGTAACCAGATGGTTAAACGTGACATTGCAGTGACAGGTTGCTAGCCCGTCGCCCACAGTTACTTACTACATATTTATATCTGGGATGAGATATTTATATACCTACAAACGAGCAAAATCTACACAATCGAAAGCGCAGGCAACAGTTAGTTGTAAAAAACGATATATTATTATAATACAAACGGGGTAAGCTAAATAAAACCGTTTAATAATCCGAACACATATTTATATAAACGCCATCTGGCCAACAATACCAAAAATCGTCATAATAGCAATATTAAATCAAACGAACTTTCCATCCTAAACGGCGAGGTTTCTAGAAATTTCCAGACCTCTGGGCTTGTTATCATAAATTTTGAAGCAAATGTAGCGCAAACTATAGAGCTATTGTGCTAGCCGTGCAGCCATACAGCCATCATATTCCTATCTTTTATAATGTTACTGATATACTGATATAAAGGATCTTGGGAAAAGTTGTCGGATTTTGCATTCTTTATCTCTATTTAAAAAATAATATTTTTTAGAATTCATCCTACTTTTGTTGGCTTATAGGAGCGAATGGCGCTCTGTTGTCTCTGCCTACCCCGCAGGGATAAGGCGTGACGGTTATGTCCATCGGATCGGAACATAGTTATGTTAAAAAGTTTTCTCCTGTGGTCATGGTCACGAGGATTCTGCTACCAGAATATAGTATTGTCAAGATTACGTGTAGAAAATATCAGCGCGGTTGGTTGAAGATAGTGCTCGCTAAAACTGAGGGGCAAGATTATCTCCGAACAAATTAAGAGGATAGGAGTCGCCCCGCTTCAAACCGCTTCTCCAAAAATTTTTGCTCTAATGTCATTATTCACAGAGAAGAAAGGGGACTACGTTTGTATGGAGAAGCGGTTTGAAGCGGGGCGACTCCTATCCTCTTAACAAACTGAAACACACGCATTGCAAAGTAAATAAAAACTTTCAAAAAGAGAAGAAATCACTTTGTTTTTGTTATTTTTTAATCTGATTCCAGGTTTTACTCGCGATGTTGCCCTTCACTGAATTGTTTGTAGTAAATATCAAGTTTGAATTTGCCCAAACCCAAAATAATATAAAAAAAAATAATAGACACAACATCAAATCAATTTAAAAACAATTAAATCTAAATTAAGAACATAATATTTCAATAACAATAAGACCAAACTGTTAAATAAAACATCACTATATTTTATAACATTTTATTGATTCCCCAACTTACACTTCAAAATACAAAAGGAATATGTTTACAACGAGGTCCAATTAAGTTTCGTTAAAAAACGACTATCAACTGCCCATTTTTTCACTGAAACAATAAAATTCACACGTCATCATAAAACACGGAAAAGCAATGTATCCGCCATTTATTTAAAACTTTAATATAACATAGCAGACAGCGCTGGCAGCAAAAAAATTCGGCGAATCAATTTTGAACACAAAGAGGTGTTAACAACTCGCCCCGTTGAGCAGTGAATACACGAGTTATAGGAAAAATAAACGGAGTTTAAAACGATAGCTCTTATTTTTGTGAATGAAATTGAGCATGCTTAGCTGTTTTTACGACAGCGGCGACCAATCACAACGTGAGGTCAACGACGCGCAGTATTTTGATTGGACGCTGGTGATTAAATGATTAGCATAATCAGGTAAACATTTTGAAATAGGTACTTATTTTTTTTTATTGCTTTAATTGAACTCATTAAGCTTAATAATAGTTTTTCTGGAAGTTTTTAACACCTGCAATGTTTGTAAGTATGAAATGTGTTGGTATCAAAATATATTTGTAATTTAATATTCAGTATGTCAGACTTCCTGCAATCGGGTTAATATTTGGTTTAGTAAGTAATTTACACTTATAAAATGGATGATGAAAAGTGCAAACGAAGTACCTAATGTTTCAAAATACTCATTCCTACGTTACTAACGTAAGCGTAAATTATCTAGTTACACAATAATAATTATTTGCAATACAAGAACGAAGACGCCTTAAAGTCGTTATACACATACATCACGCCTGTATTCCAGAGTGGGTAGACAGAGCATTATGAAACACTATATAGTCAAGATAGGTCCAGCTAGCAAATTGTCACTATTGCACTTCTTTCATCTACGTTCAAACCTAAAATTAAGCCTAAATTGGCTACAAAACGTGAACTTCGAAATAAATTGCTAAATCCTCCCTTACAACAGTTAAACCTTGAAGAAACAGATAAAACGCATTAAAACAAAGCTGCTTAGCTCAAAAACATTAACGGCACCGCAACCGTCAAATAACGTTGCAGGAGCAGATTAAGAATCATAAATAATGGCAGCTTTGACGTCCAAAGACGTCTAAACTTTGAGCATAATCGTTGAGGCCCGAAATGTGACTGCCTATCATCCTTTGCTGTCTTGAAGGCTTGCCTAAGGGCCAGAGTTTGGGGAGAGCGGTGGAGCGTGGGGATAAGAAGTGTTCATTATCATCATAATAATACAGACATAGGATGACCGTTGGAAGCGACGGTGAACCGGCGGCTGGGACCAGTTATCATCTTCATCATCATCATAATTTCAGCTATAAGACATCCACTGCTGAATATAGGCCTCCTCTTTAAGAGGAAATGGAGCGGTCATATTTTGTATGGAAATATAGTCCCCTGATTCCTCGCTGGATATTACCCGTAGAACAATGATTTTTTACATCAATAATCTTATGATATATTAGCATGTTCCTATGTTTTCTTTTTTTTCTTTATTGAATCATTAAAGGAGATATTAACCTTCAACAACATGAAAAATTGGTAAGTTTTTCCGTTGTGTTCAAACCTCTAGAAACCAATTTTAACACAATTATATCAAAATATAAGAACATAGAAACACACTTTTGACATTTTTTAAACATTTAATGAAAAAACAAATTAATTCGATTAAGTTTTGGAGAAGAAATCAGGGGACTACGAAACGTTGTTTTTGAATAATTTTCATAGGTATTTTCGGTCCGAGCTGTAGTTGTTCTTATCGCACTCGACGTCGTCTGGGCAGGTCACGGCGCGACAGCAGTAGATTTAGCAAATACCTATTTTTCAATTCCCTCGACCGGCATATTTCCTCTTAAAACTGCCATAGTATCTGTTGGAAGCGCCCTGCATCCAGCGTTTTCCGACGACCTTATTTAAGTCTTCTGACCATCTTGTAGGTGGACGTCCTGCAAGACAGCAGGCAGCAGAGCTATAGTTAAATTAAACATATATCAGATTTTTAATCTATCAATAATATATACCTACTAGCTGTGCTCGCGACTCCGTCCGCGTGAAACACCCTATTCATTAAAAATTTTAGATTGTTTCTTGTTACCATTTGTCCTTTATTCTAGATTTGTCTTCTAAGAAGAAGATGCTGTCTGGGCCACCAATATTCTACTACCAGATTATACATAAACCGTATTCCTGCTCAGCACTTACAACATCAACTGAAGACAAGAAGAGATAATAGTTCTAAATCTAAACTCGATACCAATGCTATTCTTCGATGAGAGAACCGCTTTCCGCTCATCTCAACAACCTTCCTTACTCCTTCACATTAACGTCTCAGGGAAGTAACGAATATCGTGCCACGAAACAGGTGCTCATACTTTGGCAAAGTTTAATTTTTAACGGCATTGGAAATTGGCTGCTGGGTATCGAAAGATGATGGGGTATCCTGCCTTGTAGAATTTTGTTTCGCAAACTTCATAAGCAACTGTTTTTTAGGGTTCAGTAGCTAAATAGTGGAAACGGGACTCTCGCTACCCGGACTTCCGTTAGTCGGTCACCATGCTGTAACTAACGAAGTGTGCTATCTAGACTGTTAAAATTTTTACACATTTACACACATTTATTTATTGTGTCCTCTCTTTTGGTCGATCTCAATAATTTAGTTTCCTCACTACCTCTCAAAGGTTGGCTGTAAGAGATCCCTTAAGGGATAAGTCCGCCTTTGTACTTCACCATTTTATTTGCATATAATTTTGTTGTTTGTATTTTGTGTTTTTTCCTTTTGTACAATAAAGTGTTTACTTACTTACTTACTTACTTTTATTTAATTTATTCGTTAAATATTAACTATTCGAAAGATAAAAATTTACGGTGTAAACATCTAAAACATAACACTATCTAGCCCAAAGGAGTTCACAAGCATGTAGTAGTTTAAAAAATCATCTTACTTCATGACCAGGGCCCGTAATTTTCATGCCGTTGACGTCAAATTGACGTCACGCTCCTTAAAGGGTGATCCCAAATAGTTTAATTGTAAATAATTAATCATCAGTCGTCAAACATTTTAATCATGTTTTTGTTTTTGTAATTGTATTTTTGTGACATACATAACAAATAAAAACACGATTACAAAACAGAAGGATTTTTATGAATGTTGCATTACGTATTACGCGAAGATGACTTAGATTTTCTTGAATGGGAATTAATGCAAAAGGAATGGCGTGCTTTACGTTAGAAAGAAACTCTGTTTTCTACGTAATTACTGAAATGTGGTAACAATACCATTTAATTAAATATACAGGGTGTCCCAGAACTCAACGATAATTTGGGACCGGATAAAAGGCCAGGCTACACCAGTTCCGGGAAAAAAAAAAAAAATTCTATGTCACTCGGTTCAGGAATAATAGGCATTTTTTTCAAAAGAGTTGAAAATCGCCACCCTCGGTCGTACTTTCAAGTCCTATGATCACCAGTGTCACTATTTCGCTAGGACTTTTTTAATTTTGGAGTCTTCATTAACTACGCTATTAATCGTAACTACAAATTGATGCCAAAAACATCGGTAATTTAATAAAATAAGTCAAGTTTTAGAGAGTCATGGTTCACGAAAATATTGTTTGGTAACTTTGACTCTTCATTTTGTAAAAAAAAAAGTACTACACTACCCTTGGCAAGTTATTTCAAAAGATGGCGCATTTAATCAAAATTTTAAAATGATGCAACACTTGCCCAGTTTGCTTGCCATTTAATATTTTATTTCATGTTTTTTACAAATTGAGCTCATTATCAACAACTCGACATTAAGAATTTTGTTATTAAATTGCGATGTTTTGTTTGTTTTCCGTACCCAAAGGATGAAAATGGGACTCGATTACTGATATTTCTATGTCTGTCTGTCTGTCTGTCTGTCTGTCTGTCTGTCTGTTCGTCTGTCTGTCTGTCTGTCACCAGGCTGTATCTCAAGAACTGTAAGAGCAAGGCAATTTAAATTTTGAGAGATGATGTAGGTATTTCTGTTGTCGCTATAACAACAAATACTAAAATCAAAATAGTAATAATAATAATTAAGGGGGGCTCCCATAGAAAAAATGAGATATTTTGGCCATTTTTAGTGATCAGCATTCTGCGAGTTATATCTCAAGAACCGTGATAGCTAGGCAGTTGAAATTTTCATAGATTAGGTTAGGGTCACACCAAACCAGTCAACGCTGATTTGGGTTTCATCGAGTGTTTTACACCACACTACACGCATTTAGCCGATCGGCGGTCTACGCGGCTGAACGCCGACGTTCAGCCGTCGAGACGGCCGATCGCCTGCGATCTGCCGTCGCAACCCCGTACAGCGGCAATCCGCACTCTCGAGCTCCGTACGGCCGTCGAGACGTCCGTCAGGCCGCAAATGGCCGTTCAGTCGGGTGAAGAGAGCTTCTAGTGATTACACTAGAAGCTCTCTTCATTAGAAAACGATCATGCAGTCGTTTACGTTCCGCTGGCGGCGCTGTCTCAGTTTCCATACAATTTTGCGATAACCCTCAAACAAATCAAATAGTTTTATTTACGTTTCACGTATCAAGTAGCTATTATTTATTCCATTCATTTGTACATGATTAAAATGATTGACATCTAATGATTAATAATTTACAATCAAACTATTTGGGATCACCCTTTAAGGAGCGTGACGTCATTTTTGTGTCAACGGCATGAAAGTTACGGGCCCTGTTCATGACAATATTAATTCTTGCCATTACCAACCATAACCAGTTACCTATCTTAAAATTCAACTTAGATTATTCTTTACCCCTACCAAACGTCGTTTTACTACAATCTGCTTGTTATGTCCCAGACCAGAGTTTCTCAAACTATGGGTCACGACCCTCGTGGGTCGCGAGCGAATATTACGTGGGCCCTGCCTGTGGAAAGACACACCAAATAACTAAACTAATGGCTAGTGAATAAAGCTATGAAAGTCCTTCTCCCTTTTACAACCTTATTCACGTGCGGCTGACCGCACTGATCTGAATTCTCTAATATGGTCAACATCAAAACTAAATCTATACTAATCTATATACTATACTAATATTATAAAGCTGAAGAGTTTGTTTGTTTGTTTGTTTGTTTGTTTGTTTGTTTGAACGCGCTAATCTCAGGAACTACCGATTCGAATTGAAAAATTCTTTTTGTGTTGGATAGACCATTTATTAAGGAAGGCTTTAGGCTGTATAACATCACGCTGCGACTAATAGGAGCGAAGAAATATTGGAAAATGTGGAAAAAACGGGAGGAAATTAGTCACTATTCCACGCGGACGGAGTCGCGGGAACAGCTAGTACGGACAGCTGCCGGGAAAGGTAACACCCCAGTAATAGAACATTGTATGGGCGGGGGGTTACTTTTCTCTGCAGCTGACTGTACTAAAATAAATTGGACTTATCTAACTCACTGCGCTTAAAATTTACTCATATTGAAGTTGATGTCAAACGATTTTATGCTTCCCATCGAAATAACTCTTTTGATGTAGGACCTACATTGTAGGTAGTTTTTCAAGTAAGTACTAAAGAAATCTATTAACACTTCATTTGTTTTTTGCAGTACTTTATTCACATTATTAGTACCTAATGGTTGAATGTCTTAGAGGTGGGTCCCAATTTGTAAAAGTGCATTAGATGGGTCGTAACACAGACGAAAGCTCTAGAGCGCGCGGCAGTTCGCTGATGCGATGGACAAATCAAATCTCAGGTCAAATCTGCACTCCATGGTTCACTCCACGGATACACAAGAAAAGCTACAGTTTGGGAGGAATGGCGACGGATTGTTAAGCTAGCCACCACCCCTGATGTGACGACCACTACCACTGACAAGAGTTGAACGACGAAGAAGAAGAAACACAGAAAACTTTGAGAACCACTGTCCCAGACTATAATTACGCGTTTAGTTACAGCTCTCTAGGGGACAATTGTTATGAGTTAGGTCTCAAATTAGTACCGTTTCATGAGGAAATAGGCCGTAAAAACATACTAAGGATTATAGTGAAAAGGGACCAAGATTTTAGAGAAATGCCTGCAGATAGAACTTTGTTCTTCGGTTGATATTAGGGATTGCAATCCGGTCCGGCGGATCCGGTAATCCGGCGGATCCGGCGTGTTTTT
Organism: Adoxophyes honmai; assembly: GCA_005406045.1. NCBI lineage: Eukaryota > Metazoa > Arthropoda > Insecta > Lepidoptera > Tortricidae > Adoxophyes > Adoxophyes honmai. The sequence continues at coordinate 201,164 of BHDV01039397.1, read as the reverse complement.
GGACCTACCGGATCCGGTGAGTCGGTGCCGGATCCGGTGACGGATCCGGTAAAGCAAAAAATACGCGAAAATGCGACAGAAACGTGACAAAATGTGGCAGAAACAGCAGACGAAAATATAGATTCCGATTTCGATTCTGATTCCATGTCATTATTGCCAATAGAAACTGAAAACATTACATTAAAAGAGGAACTAAAAAATTAAATCCTGCAAGAAAAAAAAAGGGTATAGGGGGAAAGTTAAAGCTAAAAAGTCTAAAACCGAAAAATATTATGAGAAAATACTTAAAAAGGAAATGACTGCGAGTGTATGAAGTAGAAGGAGTAAAAGGAAAACACTTGTCGCTGATCTGCAGTTACTTAATGGCGATTAGGCCAACCAGTGTTGAGGCAGAAAGGGCCTTTTCTGCTGCAGGTTATGTTTGTAGTGCCATTAGAACCAGATTAGGAAACAGTACAATCAACACTGTATGTTTTCTTTGATCGTTTTTTCAGGCACAGAAATAATATTCACTCGTATTTTCGCATTGCAAAAAATAAATGCTTCTGGTTTTATTGTTTCTTCGGATTACGTACTGAAGTTGATGTTATAAGTACAAATTTAAAAGACTGTTTTAGTAACTTAAGTATGTGTATATTATGAATAAGAGTTTAATAGTATTATTACTTAAGTACTTTCAGATTATTTACAGCAATAAGTGAGAGTCAGACTGATTATTTACTTTATTATTTAGAATAGTTTCATAATTTTCATTTAGTACAAATAGTACCAAAAATTACAATTAATAGGTAAGTTTGTAGCAAAAAATATAATTAATTTCCATAAACACATATTTCACTTTTCTTTATATATATTAAGTATTATCAAAACTAAAAATCACTAAATACTAGGCCATAAGTACCTAAGTTAACAATCCGGCCGGATCCCTCCGGATCCGGCCGGATTGGCGTCAATCCGGTGAAATCCGGCCGGATTGAAAATGATACCGGATTGCAATCCCTAGTTGATATTATCCTTATTGATACATCTTATAAATTTTGTAGCTATCATATTTTGATGTGTTTTAATACGACGTCAATGCTTAAGGGGCCGAATTCACCTAAACGCCAGTTTTAAACACGATCACGTATCATATAGTAGGAATACGGGCGTGATATTATGGTGAGTACTATAAAGTATATGTTTAAAATTGCCATGTGGTGTCGGAAGAAATATAGAGGTGTTAGTTTAACCCGACACCACACAGCTAAATACTTCTTGTAACAACTATTATCTAAAATGTTCCGAACGTGACTTTAGGAAATTTTCGTGTTTTAAACTCATTTCAAAAAAAAGACATAAAAAAGTGTCTCTGTCTTAAAAAATAGGAGGAATTTTTGTCCAGTTTAGTAGTTACCGCCTAGAGGGCTGACGATGACGTAATTTTTCTCTCACTTCCCGCAATTAAAAACGTGTTGAAAGTTTTTGTGGCTTGTACGTGTACACGTAACGTGTTGTAATTTTATTTTAGACCTGCAGTGCTTAGATGATTTTATATGTTGAAATAATGTATGTTGTTCAATTTTGTTTTGTGTATACAGGGTGGCCGGGAATTGACCGTAAATAATAACCAGTGGTTTGGTATACGTGTCTGAAAATACCTGTGAAGTTTTTTTCCCAAAATTTTCATGTAAATACGAGTAATGTACGAAAATCTGAAAATATTGTCCAGTCTTTTGTACTCCGGTTTTTGTCTTTCAATAAAAAAAAAAGAAAAAATACACGGAAATTCATTGATTTACTAGGAGGCGACGAAGAAAACAGGTTTAGGTATGTTTCATGACTTGTATGCAATATCGGAGTCTCACTAGATTGTTTGAATTGAATCGGTGGAAATTAACACGGTAAATACATCTGTTTTTTTACATTCATCATTCTCTTATTTTAGAAGTTAGAGAGAGGAGTACACACTTTTCCACTTTGGAAGTGTCTCGCGCTCACACTATTTGTGTTATGTTTAGAAAAAAAACAATGTTAAAAATATCAACATTATTTTTGAAGACCTATCCACAGAAGCTACGGAACCTTAGAACTATGATATCAAGGAAATTCCAAAACTATTTTAAAACAGCAATATTTTTAGGCAATTTTCCTAACCCGCCGCCGTCTTATCACGTCCTTTGTAGTCTCCCCACTCGTCACAATTTCTTTAACCCAAAAGTTAACCGCGATGTTGATCCCGTGGGGGCTGGGGCCTCGCCGCGATTGCGACCCCGACCCCCAGCGACCCCGAGCGACCCCACACCTGCGATACAATTTCATATATTGTTACACGTAAAGTGTTACGGTGTTGTGACATTGATGTTAAAAATGGTGGATATGGGTCGCAATTTAGGTAGTGGGCGATTTGATTTTTTTACATACATACTTTACGCTTGTATCCCCAAATGGGGCAGGCAGGGTACACGAAACGTGAAATAGACAAAACCATGATTATGACTATTCCACGCTTCGCAGCCACTTGTAGCATAATTTTAGGTTTGAAACTAGATGGAAGAGGTAGAGTCAAATAGTAGAAATTCAACTGTTAAAGTATCCTACATCCCGCTAAAGAAGTTTCGACGTTCAGTTGCATAAATACAAGTTCCAACTTCTTCTCTGTGGACTTCGCTCCCCAGGGTCATCTGCCTGGAGAAAGATCTCTCTATTGGAGTCTGCCCCCACAAAAACTAAGTAAGACTGGAGCTGTGTCTAGTTTCGGTTCATTTGAAATTCTAATGTTGATTTTTAGCCATCAATATTTTACTGCCTCTGTTGACAGCGCAAAGTGCCACGCATTCACTCAATCACTACACCTTTCTGTATCACACACGACTTACTAGCAGGGATCATTACCGGTATTATTAAAAGCTAAAATATCTCCTTTAATTTGGAATTTTAGCTTGGTATTCCTAGTTAGTATTTAGGTAAGTCTACAAAAGTAAGACATTAAATGAAAAAAATCCAATAACTTACAAAAAAAACAACTGAGATACCGCAATTTAATACCGGTATAAATGTATAAAAATAATACCGGTATTCGATCCCTGCTTACTAGTTCCTCATCTGTGGTTCTATACATCGATGGCTGTAACCATGCGCCCAGTGAAGATTCCGCACATTCTACGTTCATTGTTTCATTCGCATGCCTACCGTTTAACGTTTCACTTATTGAACACGCAATGTATGAGTGTAACGTGTATGTGTAACGAGGAAAACATTACAGTAATTGAAACACGAACCGTCCTTGGATCTGTGGGATTGCCAAGTGCACCCCGAGGTGGGATATTTGTGACGATTTAAGCGTTTGTTTTGTTTTTAAATTGCATGTCAGTGAGTTGGACAGGAAAAACGTTAAGACGAGTGAAGGAGTGAAAGGTACGGTATTCTAGACAGTATCTGTCGATGTGCAAACTGCGCCTGTTACAAAATTGAAAGTGTGTGTGGTCCGGAACGAAACAAAATTAAACTTTATTTAGGTATTGTAGGCAAAGCGAAATTAAATACTGTTTTAAACTTTCGTGATTCTCACACATATTTATGTTTACGCGGGACTTAATCACGGTATTTTTTAATTACCTCTCGACGTTTCGGCCGCGTTACAGCGACCGTGGTCACGAGTTGACTGAAGCGGAGCTCGACGTTTTTCAACAATAACGGCTCCCCGAACTACCCGCGTTTCACTGATATTGTCCACCGTTCCACTATTACACCGACAGTCCGACACACAACACTAACAATGTCAGACGCTCGCATCGAATGTTCGTCTCTAGGCTGACACTTATTAATAACCGGATTCCATGAAGACGAAAGCTTAAATCCATCCCCTCGGTTAAAATTTTTATGCTTTTTAATTTCAACCGCTTCACGCACTATTCGCGAGTAATAATGTCGTTCTGTAGAGAGGATTCTGGGATTATGAAGCTCGATCCAATGGTTTGGTCCTGACTCCAGCAAGTGCTCAGCTATGGCAGATTTGTTTATTTGGCGATTTTTAACAGCTGCAATCGAGAGGTAATAAAAAATACCGTGCTTAAGTCCCGCGTAAACATAAATAAATGCGAAATTATCTTAGTTTTTTTTTACGTTTTGATATTTTGTTTTTATTACATTATTTTTGTTCGTATGTATATACATCGCAACCTGTAATCCCGAATAGAGTACGCAGAAATGAAACGTTATATATCTAATACAAAAAAATTGGCACTTTTAGCATACCTAGTTTTGAGGTTTTTCAATTTTAAATTTATAACTATTATAGTCTATTTAAGAAGGCGGCTTAACTGAAAGAGTAGGATTCAACGTATAATTCTCCGGAAAAAAATGTTTTTTTTTTTTAAAAGCCCCTGTTCAAACAAAAACCTACTTCATAGTACCAAAAGGAATGCAGTAGTCACTCTGCATGCAGTCTCTGCGGCCCTTCGCTAATGCACTCAGCGATGCACTCCGATGCACCCGCGTGCCCCCGAGACGACTTCCGGTGCCAAATACTAGGGATGAGTGGACCTAGTATTTTGTGGTCGAGTATTTCTACTTGGTATTTTAAGGTTTGTCGTGAATTATGGTTAGTTGAACTGTTATGCTGCTGATTAATTTTCTGGTACATATTGCTGTGAATTATTGTTAATTTTATTATAGTTATTTGTTTTTGGATAAAATACGCGTTTTTTCAACTCAACTTGTACAGTTATTAAACTAGAAAGTAAAATAAAAAAATGAATTAATAAAAGCAATCACTACATAGAATCACCGAAATGGTTACTATAATAAATTATGTCCATATTATTATTATTCACATTTCAATTTAACACACTTCCTTCTGTAGCTACTCTTAGCGCCATCTATTATCAAATAATAGAACTAGTATAATCGTCATCCACATCACCAACTTCAGTTTCAAATCGCGCTAACGAAGTTTCGACGTTCAATTGCACAAATATAACTACCAACTTTCTCTGGCATAACATCTGCCTGAAGATCTCTCTATACCCTATAAAAGCATTTAGCCACTTCAAATACCAAATACTTTTTGTACCACTAAGTACTAGGTAAATACTATTTGCCAGTCTCTTTTCCGGCGCAGACGGGTTCTGCGCGGGATTTTATTTAGCCGCCTGACTGACGGTCGAGAAGTGCTAGAGAGTCAGGAAGTCTTTGAGGTTATGTCATTGGCAGATTATTGTAATAATAGCAGGTAAAATACTTTTTTTTTTCATTTTTCTTGATTGGTTTCGAACACATAGGTACAGAAAGACAGGTGTTGTTAGAAACATTAGGCGTCGGGGATTTCAGACTAGCTCCCCGAGATACTAGCTTACTCCGAAGAAACGGACCACCTTCTTTTTTTAAAAGCCGTGGTAGCCCAGCGGTTCGAACTTTGGCCTCTCAAGCAGAGGGTCGTGGGTTCAAACCCCGGGCTCGCACCTCTGAATTTTTTGGAATTTATGTGCGTATCGAATTTGATATTTATCACGCGCTATTCGGTGAAGGAAAACAACGTGAGGAAACCTACACACAGCGACGAAGTAATTCAACGTTGTGTGTGAAGTTCCCAATCCGCACTGGGCCGGCTTGGTAACTATAGCCTAAGCCCTCTCATACTGAGAGGAGGCCTGTGCCCTGCAGTGGGACGTATATAGTCTGATGATGATGATGATGATGAAAATACTTTTTACTGCACAAAAAATACGCATAAGTTTTGAATAAAAATACTGAAGCAGACTTGATTAATGATCCAGTCAATAGAAACGAATTAAAGGGGTTACCTGGAAAGATTTCCGGGAGTTTTGAAAATTGGTGAATTTATAGATTTTGATGTGTTCTTTCCGAATTTTAACTTTGCCACCTCGTATCTTTGCCGCTAACGCCGCCATATTGGAAAAATGGCGCGTAAAAGCAGTTTTTTGACAATATCTCCTGTCTGACTAATTTTACGATAAAACAGTGTATTACAAAATAAAACTAGAGGCAATTGCCTACAATTTATGTCTTAGTGTTTATTCAATAAAGTCCATTGTTTTGGCGTACGAGCGCCACAAAGCACACTTCGCAAATTGTGTTGGTAAGCGCATAACTCAACAACGCCTGGACCAATTTGGCCAATTCTTTTTTTTTAATGTTTGTTGAAGTTCAGGGAATTTTCATACGGTGATAAAGTATTAAAAATATCGAAAATATTGTTATCCTATACAAACTTTATCGACTCGAAAAAACAGTAAGCACCGTAGGATTTCAGACATCTTACACGTTTTTGGTAAAATGGTCTCTACTTTAGCTCAAAAAAGACGCAAGCGCCGCAAAATTTCATACGTCTCACGCTATTTTGCGAGCAAAATAGAAGTACCTATTTCGTTCATTATACGAGCACTGAAGTCGGTGAAGTCCCCATTTCTTCCCGTGGGTGTCGTAAGAGTCGACTCTGGGAAAGGATTAGTGTATTGTGGGCGATGGGCTAGCAACCTGTCACTGCAATATCACGTTTAACCATCTGGTTACCCTGAAACTGCTAAACGTGGCACTGGATTTTTTAATCCATGTGCTCTGCCTACCCCTCGTGGGAATACAGGCGTGAGAATATGTATGTATGTATGTATGAAGTCGGTAAAGCGATAGTTTCTTACATATAGTTAATGAATTAGCCCTTAGATATTTATAACTCCATAAGATACGGCTGTCGAAACCTCTATTGAATGACAAAAGACAAGCTGAGTTTTTCGTTGAGTAGTGTTGGAGTACACTTTGTGGCGCTCGTACACCAAAACTATTGACTTTATGAAATAAACACTAAGACATAAATTGTAGGAAATTGTCTCTAGTTTTATTTTGTACTATACAGTTTTATTGTAAATTGAGTCAGACAGGAGATATTGTCAAAAAACTGATTTTACGCGCCATTTTTCCAATATGGCGGCGTTAGCGGCATAGATACGAGGTGGCAAAGTAGAAATTCAGATAGAGCACCTCAAAATCTATAATATTACCAATTTTCAAAACTCCCGGAAATCATTCCAGGCAAAACTACAGGCAAAACTACCCAATGATCAGGCTATAAGGGGATTACTCTTGTCTTGTCTTGTGAAAAAGTGGCTACGAAACGCCAAATAGCATGTTGTGTCTATCTAGCGTTTTGTGTGCTCTGCCCATCTTATTTGGAAATACAGACGTGATGGTATGTATGTGTGTACAAAGTAAAAAGGAAGACTTATCGGGATCTCTATCTGCATCAACGGTTGGTGGCAGAGACGAGCTAATTGTCTGTGATTGTAATACAAATACTATGTCAATAAATAGTAGCATAGCTACATAGCAAAAATAGTTTATTAGTAAATAACATGACTATGTTAGTTTCAATGTAAACATAGTTTAAAAATAAAACTAGTAAAATATGGCTCAACCGGATTTACACTCAACAATCAAACAGTAAAATTTTGTAGTACAGTAGAACCCGCTTAAGACGATTTCTCAGGGACCCTAACAAAAACGCGTCTTAAACGAGAAAGCGTATTATGCGGGAAAGAGAAAATAAAACATTCTACATGTTTTAATTTTGGTATATATATTCCTCATGTCAAGCCAGCGATGGGAGCTGTTCCTGTCAATAGAGAAGGCGTAAGCGCGGAGCCGCGGAGGCAAAAACGCCAAGATGGCAGCCTCCGCCGAGGCCAGCCCGCACCTACAGCCGGGCCGGGCCAAGCGGTCACCGCCCGCCTCCGGAAAGGAGAAGACGGAGCGAAGCTCGGACCCTTCAGAAGGCGAGAGAGTGCCGACACAGGAGCTGATCCTATTCATTCAGGAGATGCAAGCCGGCCAGAATCCAGTGGCATTTCTCTTGGAACGGCTAGCCTCTGGGCTAGTAACTCTGCACGCCTGGAGTTACTAGCCCGGCTCAGGACGGCCCACTGGAACTCCGCCGGCCTTACGCCTTTTAAAACCGGGTTGCGACTTTACTGAATGGAGGACCAGAAGTCTGACGTAGCACAGAAGACGACCAACGAGGCCTGTCTCGGAAGCGGGAAGACCCCGCTGAAGGGGGCAAATGCCTCGAACAGCATCTCTCGAGACTGACAATACGAGCATCTCGGCTCGGGCTCCCGTGTATTAAACGGGATGACGAATCGTATTAAGCGTTAAGAAATGTATGAAAATATGTCTCAAGTTGTAGGGACTGGCGTAAAGTGGCGTATTAAGCGAGAAATCGTATTAAACGTGATCGTCTTAAACGGGTTCTACTGCATTATGTTATCACACTGTGCCCCGTGTAAGACTGGCGGTTTAGAACGAGTAAAAATACTAGGTAAATTTACCGCCATGAAATATTAAAATGGTTTTGTTTGTGAATAATTGAGGGGATGACATTTCAAATGCTTTCGCGTCCTCCGAGCATTGTTGGAAAAGATGAGCTGTTAAAATTTTAAACGTGGTACGTCTTTAGTTTCTGCATTTGACAGTACTGTTTACTTAATAGCTACACCGTCAGAAAAGACAAATAAAAGACACGACGAACATTTTTCAAGATATAAAAAAACTATTTTTTTTATTTTTTTTTATTTATGTTTTATTTATTTATGTATAAAAAATTTTTTTTAACCATTACTTACTTTGTAAAGCAGTGGTTCCCAACCAGTGGTCCGTGGACCACCCGTGGTCCGCAGAAGCCAAAATATGGAACGCGAATCAATTGAAATTTAGCGCCGTCGGTGGCCGTACAATGAGTGAGTTTTATTGTAGCTACATTGTGATCCCTACCAGCAAGACTAATATTAAAGTGGTCCCTGATCAAGAAAAGGTTGGGAACCCCTGTTGTAAAGTAAACAATATACATGCATACATACGTCACGCCTGTTTCCTCAAATGGGTAGGCAGAGCATACGACATGGTACTTCAACAAAACCACGACTGATTGATGGTTCGTGGCCAATTCTAGAATATTTTTTAGGTTTTATCAGTAAACTCTCACGACATCAAGGGAGGCAACATTGACATTTTAGACTAAAACCCATCACCACACGGCAACTTAGAACGACGATAAACAAAAATACACATAAACAAAAACTTTACGCCTGTATACCCAAATAGGGCAGACAACTAGAGCACACAAATTTTCCACTTCGTGCCCATTTAAAACTAACTTTTAGATTTCGACATAAACTGTAGATGTTGAAAATTATCGGATAACTCACGCTTAATAAATCGAGTTTAGCTCGACATGTTTCGGGCTAATTCATAGCCCTTCATCTAGGAGCCGCGGCGGCTGCTGCAGCCAAGCGCGAATTCAAATTCCTAGATGAAGGGCTACAAATTAGCCCGAAACATGTCCAGCTAAACTCGATTTATTAAACGTGAGTTATCCGATAATTTTCAACATGAGTGAGTCTCACGGTAGTTTAAGAGGATAGGAGTCGCCCCGCTTCAAACCGCTTCTCCATACAAACGTAGTCCCCTGTTTTCTCCGTGAATAATGACAT
>BHDV01039397.1:164620-190523 GCA_005406045.1 Adoxophyes honmai | reverse complement strand
AACGAGCCGAGCCAGGCTCGTCGGTTTTCAAAACCGCGGTTTTACTCGCCTGTCGATCACCCCCTTAATACTCCAATACTGTAACCCAAGGTGTTAAAAAATTACCAAAAAAAAACTCTTACATCGCGTGCGCTGCGAAGACTATTGGTTATAGAACAAAATTATGTACCACGACTTTGCAAAACATATGTACAAAAAATAAATGACTTTATTATTTAAGTATGCTTCAAAACAATTATTTAACTTTATGATGAATTGAATTATTGAATGTTAACATTCCATTAGGACCATGCTTTTAAAGAATTTAAACCCTACAAGTGATTTAAAGGGTGGTAGGATCGGATCCAAGGCTCGCACACCTGAATTTTTCGGAATTTATGTGCGAATTCGAATTTGATATTTACCACGAGTTGAAAGAAAACAAACTGCATAGAGCGACGATACATGTAATTCGTCTCATATAGTAGGACGCATTTAGGCTCGATTATCTATATTTTTTATTAAACACATGCAACGGGACGGAGCTGCTTATTGTGAATATACCGATGATACCGAGTGATTTGCTAATCTCATTTAAAAAGCTACTATTTCCATTGAAAACATATTTCGCCCTAACTATCAACAAGTCAAAATAAATTAACATCAAATACTGCTTACAGGGAAGCTCTAACTCAATAAATTGATTTGCAGGTGATGAAAAAGTAAAGTAAAGTAAAGAAAGTAAGAATATAGGTAACATTACAACAAACATTTTTTCATATTCGAATTTTCTTCATTTTACTCCATTTTTAATGACACCACGCACAAACGAGATAGTATTTATGGGTATGTGTGTGTGTGTAAAAAAGTATAACTTTTTAAATGTTTGTTTAATACCCGTGCGAAGCCGGGGCGGGCTGCTTTAAAAATAGTAATGAATTTCAGTTCATTAGTCTCGCGAATCAAAATCGGTTGGGCAGCGTTCAGGAAACTACGCACCGTCTTTTCTTCCGATATACCTCAATGCCTCAAGACGAAAGTCTTTAATCAGTGTGTGTTACCAGTGACGCCTTACTGCACCGAAACGTGGTCTGCCTCTTCTCAAAGCTCAATATCGCTTAACGATCTATGGAAAGGGCTATGATCGGGGTGTCTCTACGCCTTCAAATCAGAAATGAGGAGACCCGTAGGCGAACTAAAGTCACCGATGTAGCCCACGGGATTAGCAAATTGAAATGGCAATGGGTAGGCCACATCGCACGAAGAGTGAGTGGAGACCACAGACCAGCAAGCGCAGTGTCGAACGTCCACCTAAAAGATGGATAGAAAACATGATAAAGGTCGCCGGAAAACACTTTATGCAGGTCGCTTTCAACAGGTATGTACCATTGAACCAATTGATCCCTGATCCACCATAGAACTTATGTATGGCAAACGTCAGTGAAATTGCATTGCTCGACAAAGGAAATCTTTACTTTTATTGTGACAACGTTCTATGATGAAGAGACTAATGAATGTGGATGAAGCAAAAGAAGTATGTCAGGATCGTAGCAAGTGGAACAAAGTGGTCTCTGCCTACCCCTGTGGGAAAGAGGCGTGACTGTATGTATGTATGTATTCTATGATGGGTCAGAAATCAGTTGGTTCGACTATTACTCATGAAAGTCTAAAGGCCTATATTCTGCAGTGGACGTCTTATGCCTGAAATGATGATAATGATGATGATGAGTCTGATGAAGCCGATTTAGCTGATTTTCATTTTGATTTTTTTTTTATTCTAAAGGGTGGCCAAATTAGGAGTACCCGAAACCGTCGAGCGTGTATGAGGAGAGTGATGAATGTGAGTGAAGCGAGAGAAGTATGTCGGAATAGGAGCGAATGACGCTCTGTTGTCTGTGCCTACCCCGCAGGGAATAAGGCGGGACGGTTATGTTATGTATGTTTGTTGTAGTCCATGGATGGTTTAAACGGTGAGAAAATTTGGGAATCCTGCGAAAAAAAAACTTTCGAAGGCGGTACGAAGAACGAACGGTTTGACGGCACCATTATGTTACAAATCGATAGACACTGTGACTAACATCGAAGACGTAGTCCATTATCCCTAGGAGTTTGTAACTGCCACCACATGAATTGTCTTTAAAAATTGGAATTCGAACCATGTTTTTGAAGAATTTAAGCCCTCCAAAAGGTTATATATGGCCAGCGAGCGGTTTGACCTGCAATCTCTCAAGCGGAGGTTCAGATCCCAGCCTCGCACGTCTGAATATGTGCGGATTTAGTCTATTTTGGTTTAGAAATTTATGATAAGTCTATGAAAGGTTCAAACGGTGAGAAACTTTGGGAATCATGCGAACAAAAAATTGGTTAAGGCGGAACGAAGTTCGCCGGGCCAGCTAGTGTATAATAAACTGTAGATGTTTAATAGTGACAGGTTGCTAGCCTGATGCTTAATATATAACTTAACTTATTTCCTAAGTCGCCTCTTACGATATCCACAGACGAAACCGAGAGGTGTTATTCCAAATCTGACACCACAGGAAAAAGTATACATTTTAAGAGAGTATTGGCAAGCCGTAAATCTAACCCTCTCACTGCTAGAGTTTGAAATTTTTAAATTCTTCGAAGGGTATTTTACCGGTAACTTCACCTGTGAAACTACCCCGTTACATAATAGAGGGTAGTTCGAAACTATTTAAAAGTTCCCGCGAACGTTGCTATTTAAACGACTGTGAACTACCCGTCACTTATAAGTTGGTTAGAGAAAATGTTTCCACATTTATTTTGTGGTCAGAATGAACTAAAAGTGTTAAATAAATGTTAAAACTAATTATTTGTTAATGTATATTGTATTGTATGACACTTTATTGTACTTAAAACAATTACAATAAACAAGATACAGGATAACAGGTTCATATACAACGTCCCTATACCCGTGTAAGATTCATATATACCCGGTGTCGCAAAATTATAGTACGTACATGAAGGAAAAGTTCTAAATATTTCAGATACGTCATTTTTCATATCATTTACTAAGAAAACCAACCCATTGTCATTCTTTTTTACCACACTTAACACGTATTAAGCTGACTAAAGTACTATTTTTTATTTATTTCACTCGTTTCTAAGGCTCGTCGCAAGATGGAAAACCTGAAGTGTGTTCAACATTTAACATAAATGGGAAATAATTTCCTATTTAATACCGGAAATGTAGCTCTCGGTCAGTTCCGTTCCGGATATTGGCTTTACGGGATAGAGTATACACCTCCGCATACACGCCGTACACGTAATACGTTATTCTAAATACCGGTATGGTATACGATTTGTTCGAAGTAATATGCATTGTGTTTTTTTTTTCAATTTTCTACTCTAATCACGAACTGTTTCCATTCCTACGGAAGAATAAACTGTCTTGAAACTTGCAAACGAATTTAAAAATTGCCTTACCCCATACTAACTGTAGGTAATCGTTACATAATTAACACAAAAGTCAGGACACTGCATTTTCTCCCATCGGAACAAAAATAACTTGTTGTTCAGAGTTGAAACAATAAGTATAAACAGTTGCAAAAAAACGCCACAAAGAGTGACAAAATTTTTGAGAAACCTCTCTAAGGGCTGAAAAATTGGCAATTTAAATCAAGACAACAGCTTACTTGTGGGGTGAACTTATTCATACAATCATAAAATGTCATTAGGGATTATGCTCTATCTCTAATGTAAGGTCAACCATCGAAAGATTGAATAATAGGACGTGTATTAGGACGTCAAAGATCTATCTAGGATAGAACACATTACTAACTGGTTCTTGCTTCTAAATTTGCCCACTTAAACGTCCCGTGTCCGTACAAACACTCCCTTGAGCCGTATCCAAATAGTTTTCCTCTTTTATTTCCTTGCAGTTTAAACGTTACTCTATTTAAATTGTCGCGAACGGAAGTGTCCCGGATGGCCAATAAAGTAGTCCGTTGTGTCGGCCTGTCTGATTAAACATGGAAACATACTAAACAAGCTTTTTCTTGTTAATTTTCTTTGGAAAGTCTGATGTTCCAGTAATTTATCGGTGTCAGGGCGAAGGATTAAAATACAAGTCTAAGGCCTTCCGCACATGGAGCTACTTAAAAAGAACTTGTGACGAACTGAAATTAGTAAAGAATTGCTTGAGCGTCACCCCCATACATTCTTAAGAGGATAGGAGTCGCGCCACTTCTCCATACAAACGTAGTCCCGTTTTCTCCATGAATAATGATATTAGAGAAAATTTTTTTTCTTTATAGTATCTATTGTGGCCCCTATTGTTGTGCCCCTACGATTTGCTTTTATCAATTTTCTATTTTTTTTATTTTTTATTTTTATTTTTTTATTTAGAATATCGATAAAAGCAAATCGTAGGGGCATAGCCACAACAGATACAAATATAATGTAAAAAAATGTTTGCTCTAATGTCATTATTCACGGAGAAAACAGGGGACTACGTTTATATCCTCCTAAGGCCCATGGTCCTACGTATAGTACTAATGTCAAAATAAGTTTGAATTTTACATGAATGACACTAAGCATCAAATTCAAACGATCAAAATTTGGTGTTGGGCCTTAGGAGGGTATGGAGCAGTGGTGCGACTCCTATCCTCTTAATGAAATTCACACACAAAGCGACTAGTCACGATCTAGTTACTTGACTGATCACTTAAGATGCGGCTGGCCGGTCGCCACGACACTGGTAACCCGAGTTTATGTCTCATCATCCAGCCTATATACGTCCCACTGCAGGGCACAGGCCTCCTCTTAGTATGAGACGGCTTGGGCTATAATTCCCACGCGGGCCCAGTGCGGATTGGGAACTTCACACACAACATTGAATTGCTTCGTCGCTGTGTGCAGGTTTCGATGCGATAATAAGTCTTATTGTAATGAAAATAAAGTTAAAATTCTCATGACACTGAAAGTGCGCCGCTTCGCCGCCCTTCGCCGCTCTTCTGGTGTGAATTGAGCCTTAAGATGCGAGTGAATTTCACATTTGTCTGTATTCCCAAATCAAGTGGGCAGGCAGAGCACACTAAACGCTACATAGACAAAACCACGACTTTCACGTTTCATGGCCACGTCTAGCATATTTTTAAGATTTTGAGGGGCACGTGTGGTGCCGGGTTAGAATAGCACCTCCCCCTTTCTTCCCGTGGGTATCGTAAGAGTCGACTCTGGGGAAGGGTTAGTGTATTGTGGGCGATGGGCTAGCAACCTGTCACTGCAATATCACGTTTGACCATCTGGTTACCCTGAAATTGCTAAACGTGGCACTGGATTTTTGAATTCACGTGCTCTGCCTACCCCTATTGGGAATACAGGCGTGAGAATATATGTATGTATGTATGTACGGATAATTGACAGGTTGCTAGCCTGTTGCCTAAAATATACCTTAACCCTCCTTAGTTGCCTCTTACGACATCCACGGAAGAAATAGATAGATGTTATTCTAAACCCGACACCATACGGGGATAAACAAAAGGTACCAATTATGAACGGTTGAAATAAAATCTTTTTTTTTATCTTCTCTTTTACATCTAAGCGAAGTTCGTACCCTTGTCCACAAAGTGCAGGCAACGAACCGTGGAGGTGGACGAAGCACCCTAATAGGGTTTAAGGTGCACTTTGGTGTCCATATTGTCGAATTACGTTGGATTTTATGTATTTTATGCGGTCCCTGAAATTTTGAACGCTTTTGTATTTCCTTCTTGTATAGTTTTTTTTTGCTCTACATTTAAACAAGGTGCTCGTGAGAAACCCCCATTTATTTAACAGCATATAATCTGCAATGATGAAATAAAGTTATATTATTATGAACATAACACGGTCGATTTCCGAATACTTTGTGTATTATGTTATCCCGGAATACAGATTAAAACCGATTCAATACTTTTACCGTATAAGAGAACATAACAGAAACATCACCAAGGTGTATCTAGTTTTATATTATCTAAATTATTTTCATCTTTTGACTTCGTTGAATGTTTTCTGTAAATTATTCCTCTCCGTGTTAAAATAATGTAAATAAATGTAACAATTAAACGAAAGCAATCTCGTCTGGCGCATCTGTTATGATTATTTCGATTTTTCTATAGAGTTACGCATTAGTAGAAGTGCCAATTTTTTCATTGTACTAATTATGTCTTGTTTTGTTATAGGTATGTCGTTTTGTTCTCAAGACTCAAGAACATTCGTGTTGATATCAAAAATGTCTTCTTTGACCGCGAATCGAACTGGGGACCACAAGTTTCATTGTGAGTAAACATAATAATATACATAATAAGTAGTAGGTATAATATAATACATGTTAACACAACACCTGTCACTATTATATCTGTCAATTCAAAACCTAAGAAAATATACTAGAAGTGGACACGAAATGTGAAATAGTTATGGTTTTGTCTATGTAGCATATCGTGTGCTCTCTCTAATCCATTTAGGAATAAAGTCGTGACTAAGTAAAAAATATTTTGTCAAATAAGTGGCCAAAGCGTCTTGTACTTTTCGGGGTCTATTTCAAATCGCCAGTTAAGGAGTTAGGGAGCATACCTATTTGAATAGCTTATAAATATTAATGCTGTTAACCCTTCATTTCGTCTCGTTAGCACTGACTTTAACATTCCTTTATTTTGGGTGCTCATTCAAATTTCTCGGAATGTTTTGTGATAGTTGAATTTATAAATGGGACATAATTGTTTTATAGTATGTGGTGACCCTATGGTCAAGAAAACATTACTTTTTGTCAAGTTTCTTGCGGCGCATTCTTCTTGGCAAAGATGGTCTTTTCGAAGCCCTAATAAACACGAAAATTATGTGTGAAAGTGCTCTTACGAGCCCACTTGCATAAATAAGGTTTTGTATTTAGAATTTTAATGTTTCGAATACAAACTCCAACTTTATCTCTGTTGGACTACGGTCCCCAGGAGTAGCATCTGTCTAGAGAGAGCACGTTGAGAGAATGGATGAAACAACGATGAAATGGTAGTAAGCAAATTTACAGCGCAAGTCGGTCGGAGGTGTTCACGAAGAAGGTATATCATCCAGACTGGCGATGTTCCTGAAAGAGGCCGAATTAAAGTACCCGAAACCATCGAACATGAATGAAATGTAGAGATTTTAACGTGGTGACGCCATATTTTTATCGAAATCCAATCCCCAGAACATATCCCGAGTTAGCTCTGGCATGCGTACTGGACCATCGAACCAATTGTTTCCTGACCCACCATGGAACCTACTTCCAGAAAATACTGCAGTGAAACCGCATTCTTCGAAAAAGAAAATCTTTATTACGTTTATTCTGACAACATTCTACGGTCGGTTAGGAATGGTTCGACTGGAGTTCCTTTAGGTCTCTCCCAATTCCCCATTGTAAGAACAGTACTAGAATAGCTAGAAACCAATCAGAGGCCGGCGACCACAAAATAGGTACAGAAGTAAATGTCAATACAAAGTGTGCTCGAGCAAAGCACACATAGACAAGTTTTACACGATATATGTATATCTCGGAACAGTTGAGACGAGTCCAAGCGCGGTTGCTGTCCGCTTGAGACGCGCGTCATTGAAAGATTCTGCAACTTTTTAATAATCACTATACTCTGTCGGTCTAGGTACTTAAATTAAAATAAACAAACTTTATGTCAGATTTGACAGGTTAAGAGCTAATTTTTCAATCACCAGATAAAACATATCTGTCCGATAAATGTTGGCTGTCTCTTTTCTTTTGTATGACGCGAAAAAAGGATAGCAACAATTTTAACTGGCAGATAAATTTATCTGGTGATTGAAAAATCGGCCCTAAGAGCGTGTTTTGTTTAGTACCCAACTTTTTTCGGATATTCAAAAAGTTTAGCAAAGGAAGGAAACAACAAAAAATATTTTGTTGGTGCCTAAATTTACCTAATACCAGAAACAATCGGAATTAGAACACTAACGTTCATCAGATCAATAAATATTACGAAGATTCCTTTGCTAAACTATTTGAACATCCGAAAAAAGTTAGGTGGTAAAAAAAAACGTTCTTAACCTGTGAAATCTGACATAAAGTTTGTTTACTTTAATTTAAGTACCTAAACCGACACAGTATAAGTACTGGAGCTGTGAAATTCTAAAAAGTATATTAAAGGAATTTTATTGCCTTGCGAGTTTTGTCCACTAGCTTACTGTAAAAAAATATAAACATATGAGAATACATATTTACTTAGTTAATTGTTCATTTCAGTAATACCGAAATCTTCGCAAGATATTTTTCATAAGTTTGTAACATATTTAATAATGATATTAAATGATAAACGTTGAGTGACAACAACAGTCCAGGCTTATTACGTCCTACCGCTGAGCACAGGCCACGTCTCAGTGGAGAGGGCTTGGGCCATAGTTCCCACGCGGGCCCAGTGCGAATTGGGAACTTCACACACAACATTGCATTACTTCGTCGTTGTGTGCAGGTAAATTGAGCAGCCAGATACGAGTGCCACTACTAGGCCACTACCATGACAGTTTTGTGTGCCATATTTGACAAATCAAGAGCGGCCACCGAATGGTATGAAAAGTGTAGGTACTACAGTCAGGGAAATTGGATGTTTAGCAGGTTGAGATACTTCGAAAATTGGCCTTATTACTATTTCCAGCCAGTTGCATGACATAAATACTCAATATTGAACTTCATGGTGAAGTTTGTCGTATAATGCGAACAAATTATGAAGACGGTCAACCTGCTAAACATTCAGATTCCCTGACTGTACTCTACATACACATCACTGACTTCTGACTTTCTATTTTGTTCCGTCCACCGACAATTGCCTATGTTTGCCGAACGCGACGGAGACAGCGCTAGCCCATTAGACGGTGACACTTGATTGCCTTTGTTGAAGAATTCAAGATGGTGACGAGAGGAAATTGTATGGAAATGGATGAACAGTTTAAACTAAGTGCTTATTGGGATAATAGATTGGTTAAGATGTTTAAATTGTATAATTCAGTAGCGCTTCAATGGTTTCTAGACTGTCTAAATAGAGATTGGCTGCGAACTGAGAACTGTTGTACACTGTTGTATTGGAAAACGAGCCATAGTTGGAGGTTTCTTCGAGAATCTGTGGCCTACAGAACTAAAGAGCTTTCCACTGAGATATTTGTTACGAATTGTTGTTCACTACTGCCTACTGCGCGGAAAAAATAAAACTTTTGCCAAACAGAATACGGTTTTTTTCTTTTTAAGAAAAGATTTTTTCTTTGTTAACTTCGTTGTTTACTTACGCGAACTGATTGTACTTTTTTTGGTACTTATTTTGTTTTATAATCGTATAAAACGATCTGGTCGAGTTTCTCAGCCAGTGGGTCTCAAGCCGCTCTGTATCAGTAGAAATTAAGAACATAGAGACCACTGCCCAGCGGCAGGATACCAACCCAGGCTAACAAAAAGTCTCATATCTCAAATACAAAGTTGTATTAATTGTCAGGTTTTATTTTCAACCATAATATCAAAGTGGCGACCACTAATGTACGCAGCGATCAAATACACCGGGGTATCTAGACAATGGCATTAGAGCTAGAAATGGACACTTAATCAAATGAGACTGCAAGTGGAGACGGTGTGCGTGTAACAAACTGTACTAGCGGTTGTGCTAACACTATGTTATGGTGGAAGTCTGGAGCGTAGGCGATTGTAAATTATTCTTCATACATACATTGCGTCTCATTCCCTGTGAGGTGGGTAGAGACAACAGAGTGCCAACCAAGCGCTTCTTTTCTTTGATGTACTTCTCACACTTCCTTCATATTCAACTTCATTCTTTGATTTAGCCTCTTCCATCACCGATCTGATTTTCGATCGACTCTCTCCACATACTAAAATCAACGTAACATCATTTTTTCTATCCTTGTTACAGAACGTCTTCTTTCAGATATTTTCTTCCACAAATAATGCTATTTGGCCTTATATAATGTCTAGAAATTTAGTACAAGCAAAAATTATAATCTCGCGAAAGGTCTGGTGACCGTGACTTTTATCTTGGTACCAGTCTTAAGTTAAGGATTAGTGTTTAATTTTACGCATCGCTTTCTGCTCGTGGCTTGGACCAATCACAGACAGTTTCGATCGAGGCTTTGCCCAATCAGCTCGCGTCGCTTCCGAACTAATGATCGTGGCTCGCATGAACAGAGGTGATCCCCATTCAGGGGAATTATAGCTTGGTAGTATACTTTTACTTGAATATACAATGTGTCACAAAAATACGAGTAAAGCATAAAGGTGGTTAAAGGATTATAAAGAGTCAATTTACAATATTTGAAAAAAAAAATCCTTGAGTTCCTCTTATTGAGTTTAAACCTTTTTTGATGAATAATTTTAAACAAAAGAAACGACTTCAAATTAGATTCCCTCGATTTCTCCAAGATCCCGATTTAGTGCCAACGGGACCAACTCGATAAAAAAAAAATGAAAATAGGTTCACGATTTTCGGTGATATCGAGAACATCCATACAAAAAAAAATTAGGTCGAATTGATGACCTCCTCCTTTTTTGAAGTCGGTTAAAAATTTAAAATCCGTCAAAAAATACACTTCAAAGAATAGAACTTCAGTTCTTTTAAGTGATAGTTTACATTTTAACCCGGTATTTTATAACACGCTGTATATCGCATGCTGAGAACGAAAGTGACCCAACTCGAAAATTTGCAAAATTGAGTTAGTTATAGAAAATGACCTTTAAACGCGTACTTCACAATGTGGACAATTTAAAACTGCCGTTTTCTAGTTAGAAGAGCACGAAGTTACATTGGAGGTCTCTTTCTCACCCACCCCCCTCCGCACTTGCCGCCGGAACGACAGCGACCGATTCAATGATTCGTCACAGGTAGTAGTACAACTTTTAACTTAAAACTGACTTAAAGCGAATTAAGTCTCTACAATAGTGATCAATACGGTATGTTATATTACAGTTATATTAATACTAAAGAGACCCAAGTTGTAATTGTGTCACTTTAGTACTTTTACATAGATTTGGTTTGGTGACATATTTATTTTTGAGTCGGTTTAGTATTAAACTATGAGAACGAGATTATGGTGTAAGTAAGAAAGTGACTTTTTAATATTAATAGTTCGTATTGTTTTAATAGTTATTGCTAACTAAAGTGACTTATTGTGATCTTCTTTTTTTTAATTAATGTTTATAAAAAAAGCCTAAATTGTTTATCAAAATAATTCAACAGTATGAAAGAAGGACAAATTAAATTAAGTAAAAAAATTGAAAGTTTTAAAATACAGGAATTGAGAAGAAAGTTATGACAGTTCAAACATGGACAAGCCAAAATGCCAATCACATTTTTGCGATTTCCCACAAATCGGCTTTTTTGAGTTGGGTCACTTTTGTTCTCAGCATGCGATATGTATGATATGGATTGTATGTAGATAAAACAGTCTCATACAAAAACTACCATTACGCTCTTCTGGCTTCACTTCAGTCGGCGTTTAGCCGCCGATGCAAACGTTTACGCGTTTTTCGCCGAACGCGCTCCGCATATTTTAGAGGCGTTTTGCCAACTAACCACATGTGATACGTTTTGATTTGTGAGTTTGGGGGGAAAGGGAGAAAAGAAACGGTTTGACAAGCGATAGACGCGTGTGTTCTTTCGCCAATGATACCAATGTATTGCTTTCGTAACATGTCATTACCTTTTAGATCCATCTAAACAATTGTTAAAGGATTAATAATCGGCCACTTCTAGCATATTTTTCAAGGCTTAATTTTTCAGGTAAATAGTGACAGATTGCATACATACATACAATCACGCCTATATTCCCAAATGGGGTAGGGAGAGCAAACAAAACGTGACATAAACAAAACCATGATTATGACGATTTCTCGCTTCGCAACCATTTGTAGCATTATTTTTGGTTAGTGAACTGATAAAAGAAGTAGTATAATGGTGACAGGTTGCTAGCCTGCCGCCTCAAGCATACCTAAACCTATCTTGTGTAGCATCTGGATAGAATAACACTTCTCCATTTCTTCCGTGGATGTCGTAAGAGGTGACTAAGGAAATGGCTTAATTATTTTAGGCTTCCACAGAAGTGAAGAGGTGATTAAAAGGAGTATAAAAACTCATTCAAAATCTTGTCAAGCGTTCGTAAATAAATCTGACCTTAGGCGAAACTTTAAACATCCGAACTTGGAACCGATCGCCCCCTACGTGACGAGACTACTAACCCCCACTTTATTTATAGCTCTAATATCTAACAAGTGGGCCTGTTTAGAGCCGATACGTGACGGTTTTGGGGGTTTTTTGGGGGGTTTAAATACTGCAACAAAAATGAGGGGATTGCCGGCGTGTTGGCGGAAGTTTTTGGGGAAAACATGTCTTGTATTTGCTGACTATTAACTGTTTTTTTTTTTTCAGGATTTTGATGATTCAACAGCCAAATTTAGTACACACACAATGTACGTTTTTTGAAAACATACTTTAGGTACAGCGGATAAAAACTGTGTTTTTTTGTTTTAAATAAAGTTTGGAATTATTGCATTTCCATTATTTCCGCATGGAGTAGGTAGAGAACGTGAAACATTTTATAGACTAAACCAAGATTGCTTTACATGTCGTAAAGCGTATTTCTAGGCGGAATAATGATGATAGGTGTTAGCAAGTCGCCTAAACATACTTTAACCGATTTTCCTTAATCATGTTGTTTTAATCATGGTTTTATATGTTACGTTTCACGTTTTATTTTTGGGAACACAAGCGTGAATAAATATGTTTGTATGAGTGTAAAATTTTGCGTAAAAAATCTAATAACAGATTACATACAAATATCCACGTAACTGCCTAACCAATTTTAATACACACTATTACTTTGAATCCCAAAAACAATCGTTTCCGTTCCCAACTAACAATAACCTCCACGCTATGTTGCCAATAAAAAACTATTCGGACAAAGAGTCAATTGCCATTCAACCGTAAAAAAAATCAAAGCCTGAACGAAACGCATGCCTGTGCAGTTACTAAACGCATGCTCGCTACACCATAACATGCCGAAATTGTGATTCTTAATGTAGTTTGCGTAGAGTTTGAAATGGTTTGTTTTAACTGATTGGTTTGTTTTTATAAACGTTCGTGGCGGCAGTACATTGTTTAGAATTTTGGAGTGTTAGGTTTGAAGATTTAGCGTCTTTTTTTTTGTGTTCCATTAGTGATGTGTTAAAATGGTGAGTTTGATTTATCAATTTAGTTATTCACACATTTATAACATTGATAAAGTTGAACATTTCATTTATTTAAAATAATGCTTAAGCCCTAGTCGTCAACCTGTTCGTGAACATTAATTGCAGTATACTTTATTCTTGCGTTTTAAAACCTACACTTAATGTAAATGATGTACAAGGAATCTTATTCAATAATACAATCTATACTATAATATTATAAAGCTGAAGAGTTTGTTTGTTTGAACGCGCTAATCTCAAGAACTACTGGTTGGAATTGAAAAATTCTTTTTGTGTTGGATAGACCATTTATCAAGGAAGACTTTAGGCTATATAACATCACGCTGCAACTAATAAGAGCGTAGAAATATTGGAAAATGTGGAAAAAACGGGGGGAAATTAAACACTATTCCACGCGGACGTAGTCGCGTAGTCTAGTACAATAATATTATAATGCAATATTCTTTATTAATAAGTAGGTAACATACTTGTTTCATATTCTGTTATTCCCAATGGAGTAGACAGAGCACACAAACCGCTACATAGACAAAACTATAACTATTTCACGTTTCACGGCCACTTTTAGCTTATCTTTTAGGTTTTAAGTCAAGAGGTAAGTACATAATGATAGATTGCTAGCCTGTCGCCTAAAAATACTTTAAGGTATAATCTTAAGAGGATAGGAGTCGCACCACTTCTCCATACAAACGTAGTCCCCTGTTTTCTCCGTGAATAATGACATTAGAGCGAAAATTTTTTTTACATAATATTTTTATCCGTTGTGGCTATGCCTCTACGATTTGCTTTTATCGATAATCTTAATCAAAAAAAAAAAATTAGAAAATGTATGGAGAAGTGGCGCGACTCCTATCCTCTTAATAACCACTTACGACATCCAGGAAAGAAACGAAGTCATGCTAAAGTAAAGTAAAGTAAAAACTCTTTATTGTACAAAATAAAATAAAAAGGTACAGACAGGTTTCACAAAAAAGAACAATGTACAAAGGCGGGCTTATCCCAAAAGGGATCTCTAACAGCCAACCTTTGAGCAGTAGAGAGGAGCAGCAATTTAGGTAATAACAAATAGAAATTTTCACCATTTACAAATGTAATGATTGTAATAAATTTAATGTAGTATAAATGTAGCTATACATAATAATTAACATAAACCTTAAATATACAATAAGTAAATAAATAAATACCTCTCACACACACACCTAAACATCTGTGATCCACAACTTCTTCAAGTTATATTTGAAGGAGCCTATAGAGGTGGACTCATGCTATTCTTAACCCAAAAACACTGCAGAAAATAAAGATTTAGACATGATAATGATTCAACTTTTGCCATTTGACAAACACAAAAGAACTTAACGACACAATGATAGGTATCCATAATCTTTGGGCCCCTTTTCCTTCCAGATACGACAATTAATAACAAAATCAAACGCCAAGATAGGGACGTCACGTTTGACGTGAAGGACTTCATAAGTAGGGGTGAAGGGGACAGAACGCACTTTAATGATATTAACGAGTTTGAAGACAGTAATGACAATTTTATAGCATTTTGTTAAACTGCTAGGTAGCTGGTACTGGTAGGTAGGTACTGCGAGTGTTTATTGATTAAATAACGAAGGGAATGTCGATTAAAAATTACTTTTATTTTATTGTACCTAGTAAAGTCACGAATACGATAATTTTACAAAGAGCTGTTCTAACAATGCATAAAATTAATTCAACAAACGTAAATTAAAGTGCTCATATGATTCAGTATGGCTAAGAGACCGTAAGTTTTATTTCTGCTCCGGTCATAGTCATTTAGCGTCTCCCATGGCTTTCGTCTTCTATGACTTGATTTGGCTGTTACGACGTTTTTCAACAACCTGCCTCAAGTATCTCAATCAGATCTGTTTCACAACGTCCTAAGCGCCACGACACTATGAGTCACTTACGACATTTTGCTTATGTTCTTGTCTGATTTAAATGGTGTGAGGGAGATGACGTGAACTGATACACGTATCTTCAAGCCTGGTTGCTCCTTGACAGGTAAAGAGGGGAATAAGTAGGTAGTGATGGGAAAATATAGATAGTTAAAGCCCATCACACGGGAAATACACAATCAAAACTAACATAAATACATACATACATACAATCACGCCTATCTTCCCAACGGATAGGCAGAGCACACAAAACGTGACATAGACAAAACTATGACTACTTCAGGCCTCGCAACCACTTCTAGCATAATTTAACATTTGAAAACAGATGGAAGTGGTAGTATAAAAGTGACAGGTTTCTAGCCTGTCGCCTAAAGCATACATAAACCTATTTCCTTAGTCGCCTCTTACGACATCCACGGAAGAAAACACACAATCAAAACTAATTAAATGAGCAATAAATAAACTAATCATTTTAGAAGTCTAGACTCCTAGTAATAATAAAATCTTCGAAATCCAAAAGCTACTCTATCCTATTGACATTAAGGCTTAATTTTAAAATAACCATTACAGGCCCTAAAATTGTTTACAACCACTGACCGGTACGAAATTGGCTCAAGCGAATTTGAACTCTAAGTTTTTGACACAAGGTACAAATTACAATAACTAGTGAATATCTCAATAAAAATATTTCCACTTAGCGAAATGAAACCGTCTATCCCTGTTGAAAGCAAAGTTGAAAAATGGAGAAGTTTTTGAAGGCTCCGAAGGTTTTCAAATCCTTCCGACTTTGATGGAACGATTGCGTTTCGCTTTATATTGGTAGGTTTGTGTGTAGTCTGCCAACTCTCGTTTTACGATATAACATATATTATAACATTTGTAGGTAGAATAAAACACATGTGTTACCAAATGGTTAAAGCAGAAAACATGAAACGCTACTAAGATTAAACCATGACATTGCAAAGCTAATGTTAATTTAATTTTAGGCTAAAACTGTTAACTTAACTAAATAATAGTGACAGGTATCTTACAACATCCACAAATCCGCAGAAAAAATGGAGCCGTGTTATTCTAAATCTAAAACCACGTAAGACATTAGAAAATAAGTATTTTTTGTTTTTTTCTTGTATCGTTTAAAAATATCAGCATATTGGTCATCTGATGGCAAGCAAGGGCAGATAATGAGCTTGAAAGTGCTCTTTTTAAACTTGAAAGTTTGAAAACAATTACTTAGTTGTAACAAGACTAAGAAAACAAAACCCGTAGCAGCTCGTAGCACGAGCTTGGTGCTACGAACTCGCTTGTGCTACGCCTACGACACATAGATATTTGATACTGTTTAGTGTTTAACTGTGTAGTATTCTATCTCGACACCCAGGTATAGATCAGTTATAGGTCCGTATAGATGAATACTAGCTGTGCCCGCGACTCCGTCCGCGTGGAATATTTAGTGACTAATTTCCCCCCGTATTTTTCCACATTTTCCAATATTTCTCCGCTCCTATTAGTCGCAGCGTGATGTTATATAACCTAAAGCCTTCCTCAATAAATAATCTATCTAACACAAAAAGAATTTTTCGATTCGAACCAGTAGTTCCTGAGATTAGCGCGTTCAAACAAACAAACAAACTCTTCAGCTTTATAATATTAGTATAGATTTCAAATTACCTAAAAACTGTTTAAGTTTCGTGTTTGAAAGCCCCGATTGTACTCAAAATGTAGTCACGAACCGGGATTGTTGAGCCACTTGCCCCTGTTCGCAATTTAGACGAGTAATCAATGACCGATGTGACCGTCTAGATGTCAGCTATTGGTTTAGTATTACACGACCAAGTTACAAACATAGGTATGTGGCTCAACAATCCCTGCTCGCGATGGTACACTCTGAGTAGTGTGAAAACGTCCTATTTTCGGCACAATATTAATCTCCCTCATACCGGAAGCGGGGTCATAAATTGTGGACCAATTCAACCATCTCATGTCCCATGCAAAATGCAAGTACTCAACTAAGGCTTTACACCCCAAACATACAATATTCACTCTTATTTTTAACTACCTAAGGGACAAATAAATCGTAATACAAAGTTGGCATGCAGTCCGGAAACAAGTTTTAAATGCGGTGCAGTTGCGCCAAAATGAACTTTGTTACTGTGAAGTTAGGGCTTGAGTGAATGCTGGAATTTGTAAGGCTTTGTGGCTGGCCGTCTAGACTTTTTGGCGCTGTTTTTCATCTTCGAAGAAAAGTTTTCTTATGAGATGTCTCAATTTTTTCGAGATAATGTTATGATTTATGAAAATACAAGTTTACTTTTTAACCCCCGACGCAAAACGACGGGGTGTTATTATTATTCACATATTCATTTATTCTCTTAGACTAGGTTTTTTACAATATGAATATAAAAAGTAAAATACAAAATGCACTTACAAAAAATAAACACAGTATAAAAAACCTAATCTAGGATGCCGTCGGCAGCGGAGCAAGGCCCAAGCTACCGGGGTTTAGGGTTGCAGAGTGAGGAACCTCCTGATGATACGTGCCGTGTCAAGGAGTACTGCCTTCTGTATCAAACCCTTGAGCCAACCGTCTAGCGAGAGTCTCCTAAGATGGTGGTCGAGACTCTTCGCTATGAGACCGTTTGCTGTGTGTGTGTGTGTGTGTGTAAATGTGTATGTATCTGTCTGTGGCATCGTAGCTCTCAAACGGATGATCCGATTTTAATGCGGTTTTTTTTGTTCAAAAGCTATATCCATCGGGAGTGTTCTTAGCCATGTTTGGTGGAAATCGGTTCAGGTCTTCAAGGTCATCAGGTCATTTGTTAGGTGCGATGAGAATGTTACACGTTCAGCGAAGCCATCGCGTTGAGGCTCGTCGGGGTTTTTTTTAATTTTTAATTAATGTTGGTTATAAACATAATGTAATGTACTTAATAAATAAATAAAAATGTGGAAAGGCTTTTAACTTGGCCTAATTATTACGACTATTTGGAAACAACAAACAAACAAGTAATTGAGATTTTCATTTCGTCTGTGGAAATGGTAAAAGGCAACTAAAAAAGAATGTGAAAGTGTAGTTTTTACCTTATACTTTATTCGTCTAACTTAAAACCTAAAACTATGCTAAAAGCCGCTAAAACTATCCTAAAATTTGAAATTTCAGTAATCAAGTTTAACTCGTCAATTTTGAGCTAGTCTGTAGCCCTTCATCTAGGAGTCGCAACGGCTGCTACCAAACGCGCAGTAGTCATATTAATTATGAATGAGTCTCATGAAAGTTTCACGTACTCTGCCAACTTTATTTGTAAATACACGTTTTCTTTAAGTACCTATGCAAATACATAGTAAACCTAACAAAACAAGTTGCTTCCGAATACCATCACTCTTTTCGCCTGACGTTCGAATCAGCAATAAAATTCAAATCCCATTACCCGTCTTCGACCGGAGTCAATCAAAAAACAATTATAAAAAACCTACTTACCCAATGCACGCCGGGGACAATCAACCCCCGAATTTGGGGGAAAACTTTTACTCCCCCAACTTTTTTGACGAAGGATGGAGTGGGGGTGACGGCACAGTTATACGAGTTCCGGGGTTACCGAGGTTTGAAGTTTTACTTTGAGTGTGTTAACTGGTTGACATGGATTTTTCTCACTACCTTTAATACGGTTTTCGGATTATGGAAACGTGGGTCTTAAAGAAAGTGGAAGTTAAACGCTTTTTATCCCACCGTAGAATGATCACTATGATGTTATCTGTGAATAGGTTCCATGGTGGTTCAGGAATCAATTGGTTTTAATGTGCACCTAAATATTCGTCAGACTATGTGTTTGTGTAACACACTTGTGCAACTTTGCTATACTGTATGTTTAAAATTAATAATTTTGATCAAATCGGGCAGACTTTTCATGATACGTATGCTGTGCAATGTCACGCCGCGTGCTAATTCACAGATACTCTACACAAATGCAATGCGTACGTCTGTTTTACGTGCCAGCTTTAGTTAACCGACCAGTATCACATACTTTCGTTACAATGCAAACTAAAACCACTGGGTTAAAATACGCTATACCCAACAGGCTAGCATCCTGTCACTATTATACCTGTTCTAGCAAACTTTATTCTAAAACTGGCTAAGACATATGTATGTATGTAACAAAACACTATCGCCTTTACTTTTAAAATAAAACATCTGTTTTAATCCCAGTTTACAGCTCAATCGTAAAACGCCGTTTGCCATCGCTTCCACAAGCAAGCAAAGTAACAGATTGGAGCCAAATTGGTTTGATTAAACAGCCATCGCTCGCTTAACGAGACCGCGCGTCAGTCACGGAACCATGTCGTATCCGTCACTTAACGATTCCGACGTTTGACAGTTCCAAAGGCGTCAGCAATGGCGAATGTTTTTATGCTGGCCAGCTATAAATGTGGAACTTCGATGAATTTCAAATTAAGAATCTTTTACCAGAGGTTTGAATTATTGTTGCCAGTGCTGAAAGGGACGTATTTTTTTGATGTCTAATCTAATAATCTTAATAACTGCTTGTGGGAAACTTTACTTATGATAAAAATAAATTATTGATGCATAGATTTCATGAAACATAATTATAATCTAGATTCTGATGAGCAATGACCAATTTTGAACACGAACCTGTTACAAAGCTCAGTCCATATTGAAATACATGGATATCTCACACCAAGGTAAAAGGTTGCAGACTAGCCCTACACAATGTCGAGGTAAACACGATGTGAGACGATAATACAGTAATCCGTGTATGTATTTTAGTATAATATCAATTGTAAAAAAAATGTTTTTTGGCATTTTTTCATATTAACATATTTGAAAGACTCTTATTTTGGTAACTTATTTTTGTGTATTTTTTTAATTAATTGCAATTTTCTTTAAAGGAACCAAATTTTTAACAATCGATACCGTTTATCAGAAAAAACTAGCACAACACTTTTCTACAAAATTTTACTACGGACAAGCATTAATTTACTCCTCAGAGATGAAACTTGAACATTTCAAATCCATCCTCCACCATAAATATTCATACATTTAGGTATATTGGCGGAACTAAAAGAACATTACACATCCAATTCCGCGCTGCAGTCATATCCGGTACGTGCTCGCCATTCGGATGACTGGGGTTACCAGCAGTTTGCAAAATGGCGGACGACAAAGTCTTTCAACGGGCAATATTTTTTGAAAGTATCGAGATAAGAGCGGACAGTTTTTAGGGGGACGAAGTCTACTGTATATATAAAAAAAATATATACATGCATACACCATCACCACATCCCATTGGCCATTGGCATACTTCATTTGGCAATGCATACGAAACGCTACATGAACAAAATCATAACTTGTTAACGTTTTATGCCTACTTCTAGCATATTTTTTAGGTTTTGATTTGGAAGGTTAGTGACAGGTTGTTAGCCTGTCGCCTAAAATATACCATAACCTATTTCCATTCGCCTCTTACGGCATCCACGGAAGAAATGTTCTTTTAAATCCGACACCACACGACAGCAAAACCTGTAATTTAAACTTTCAAAATCCTATACAGTTGTTGTAAGCAGTCTCTACGCCGTTTTACTAATCTGTGCATCTTATCTGCAAAAAAGGTTGCGGACCGCTGCACTAAACCTCCTTTGCATTAAAACTTAAAACTTGTCACAGTCTGTTATGATTTAAAATCCCTCAGGATCGTTCTTAACGTCACGTCAAATAAAATCACAACAATCGATACTTATTTTTAGGACTCATTTATGTCCTGCAAAGTTCAAAAATCATACGTCACTGCATGTATAAATGCAGTATGCACGTTACGCTATAAAACTGCATGGAGCGAGACATCGTCCAGACGGCGCCCGGGCTGTAGCTAGTCTAGCAAATCACGTTCTTTCAGCCAAGGAATTGCTCTATAGTCTTAAGAGGATAGGAGTCGCGCCACTTCTCCATACAATCGTAGTCCCCTGTTTTTTCCGCGAATAATGAAATTAGAGCAAAACATTTTTTTTTTCATTAAATTTGTATCTGTTTTGGCTATGCCCCTACGATTTGCTTTTATCAATTCTCTAATTTTTTTTATTTTTTTTATTTAGAATATCGATAAAAGCAAATCCTAGGGGCAATGCCACAACAGCTACAAATTTAATGTAATGTAAAAAATATTTTTGTTCTAATGTCATTATTCACGGAGAAAACAGGGGACTACGTTTGTATGGAGAAGTGGTGCGACTCCTATCCTCTTAAGGACCAACAGTGCTAGCAATATTGAGAACGGTATTGTGTTTTAGGGTGTAGAATAACATCTTTTTTTTTGTGGATGTCGTAAGAAGCGACTAAGGAATTAGGTTAACACCTTCGCTGCGGCAAAGCTAAACTGAAACTTACTTCTAGTGCTATACGAGCTATATATTTCCCGTAGTAAGAATACCAGCTGTGCGTTACGACCTTCATTTTCCCGTGTCAGGACCTGGATTCAAAGGTCTTTGGAGACATGGAAACTCATCGCCAGTACAATTTTTTTTAACGAATCGATAGTTTACATCCTTGTGAATATACATCTGGCGTCGCCCGGTGTTCTGTGCGGTATTTTTAAAGTTATAGGCATTTTAAAAAATCGGTAATTTTACGGGAAATTACTTCCCGTGCCGCATACATTAGATAGAACGCTAGTGATGGGGTATACTCGTAAGATAAGTAAAGTCGACATAAACTTGAAATAATATTTATTAATATGCATGCACAATCTAAGACAATCAACAACATAAAAACAAAATGTAGACAGGAATACTAATTCCCCATATTAAACAAAAAATATATCAGGAACCTAACATTAGACTTAGTTATTGAGATCAATTGACTAATCATTGGCCAGCTAAATAAAAAATAATACTTAATGAAAAAAAAATAAACGACAAAGTTCAAGTCTTGCTTAGGTAGGTGCTCGGATTTAACATTTTGTGATCGTTTCATTTTCGCACCTTGCGCGTGTCGACAAAAAGCGACGTGAAAACGACTATTGCGCACCGCTCTAGAGCAAACTGAAGCGCCGCGCGCGCGCACGCCAGTGCGGTACGGGGTGGAGGTGTACGGCCAAATAGTTCCCGTGCCGCATTAGAGGAAAATAATTTTATTTCTATGCGTTACGCAAAAATACTTCCCATACATTTTTTTATTAGAAACTGGTTTCATATGAAGCAAGGATATCAGACATATAGTTATCTCTTTTGTACGTGTACAGGAACTTAGTGTATTCACCTCCGCACCGGGGGTAAGACAAGGACAATGAGCTAACGCACAGACTGGAACTCAACTACGACAAAATACTGGTCGTAACGCACTGAACGTGTTAAGGCGAGAGGCTAGCCTTCTGGGCAAAGACAACTTTTAGCATATTTATTAGGATTTGAGTGAATAATGACGTCGCTAGCCTGTCGCCGAAAATGTACCTTAACATGCAGCGCTATTGTCTAACGCGCCAAAAATCTACATCGATTTCACGGAGGAAAACGATGTAGATCTCATGCGTTACGGTAAAGTGATTTCGTGTAAAAAACTGGACTACGATTTTGAGAGCATTACGCAGAAGCAATTTTTAGTAAATCATTCGTTCGATTTGGTTTAAATGTCAAATTTGAAATAATGGGTATTGACACTGGTTGCAAAATTTTCTCGTGATAGCATATGTTTCAATTTCAAAGCCATTTTTGGTTTCAACTATCAAATTAAAAAAGATGTAGAATTTTGGAGCGTTAGAAAATAACGTTGCTGTTTCGTTTGTCGCCTCTTACGACATGAAAAAAATTAAGAGGTGTTATTTCTAAACTCGACAGGTATGTTCAAGATTCCAATTGTACTTCGTAAGGTACTTCACTATTTGTAACAGAACAACCCACGCTTGGGAATCAAAGTCACGAACACATCCCATCAAACTTCACCTACATTCCCCGAATTTCCATGAAAAAATAATTTAAACTTTCCCCCGAAAAGTTGTGGAATTTTTCACCGCACTGTCGTTTGCCCGCAGCGAGACAAGTTGTGCGAATTTGGTACACTTGTAGGGAAACTCGTCGTTTAAAGTTTGTAAAGGTGTAGGAAGAGTTAAAGGAAATTTCAACGTATGTGTAGTACATAAAAAACCGCCCAAGTAAAAGTCAGACTCGCGCGGGAAGGGTTCCGTACCAAAAACAGCATACTTATAATATTGATGTAGTCCGGTTACCAGGCATTAGGTGAACATACCTATACTTATGCTAGAAAAAAGACGAAGTCATTGACCATACCTTCGAAACTTTTTCAAAGTCAAGAGTAATTTTATATTTATAGAATTCTTTTGCGCCTACGCGAAATACTATTTTGCTTATTTTGCGGAGGAGCAAAGGTTATATTTTATTTAATTTTGGCATAGAACTCTACAAAGTAGCGCCTGAATCTATTAATTCTTTAAAGTGTATTTTTGGAAAAGTTTACTATATTTATGATGACTGACGACGACTAAATTATAGTTGTCTTACGTGTTAAACTTATTGCCTAAACGTCTAGTAGATCAAGCTCAGGCAACGTTACATAGATTAAAACTATGACTATTTCACATTTCATACCTACGTTCAGCATAATTTTTAGGTGAAAAACGAAATTTAACAGTGATAGGCTGTTAGCCTATTGCCTATGCATACCTTTACCTAATTTTTTTAGGCGCCTCTTACACAAGTGTAAGAAATGTAGAGGTTTTACTTCAAAGTTGACACAAAATTTGTGCAATACTTTTTTCGAGAAACAACTAAAACGTGGCTCAGCATACTCAATAAAACTATATTGTAAAAGGAAACTATTTTATTTTAAATAAATCAATAAGCAACCTAATTTAATCATCTAGTTTATCAGCGTAACGGTTATCAAAACACTAACACCAAAACTCATCTCAAAAAATCCTATTCACCATTTATCAGAACTTCGAAACTGCACTTTATCCTAGACGCTATAGGATTGAAGTTTAAACCCACATCGATAAACATTGTAACCCTTTTCCCAAAGTGTACCCTAAAGCGGTGACCCGAAGGTTATCAGATCCCTCTCCAACGGGTGCAAAGGTTTATCAGAGGGTTTTAAT
Source organism: Adoxophyes honmai (assembly GCA_005406045.1). Classification (NCBI taxonomy): domain Eukaryota; kingdom Metazoa; phylum Arthropoda; class Insecta; order Lepidoptera; family Tortricidae; genus Adoxophyes; species Adoxophyes honmai. The sequence continues at coordinate 166,278 of BHDV01039397.1, read as the reverse complement.
TTTACCACCCCTGAAGGTCCAGACAATTAAATGTGTTGGAAAAAGATATGGGGCTAACTTTTATTTTTGTATGGGGTTGAGTATGTTATGTGTGTTGGCTGTAACTCTACATGCGTATAGATCACGCTTGTAGTCCCTAATGGTTGGGGTAGGCAGAGCATAATTATTATGATATTATGAAACGTTACGTAGTCAAACTTCTCTATATTCAAAACCATGACCTTTTTACATTTCGCGAGCATTTCTAGGTTAAGAAATACAATAGCGACCTAGACGGACGCTCCGTGACCAAATCGCGGACTTTTTAGAAACGGGTCAGGTCAAGAGTACCCAAAATCGACTATCATGACTGTATGAAGCGACTAATGAATGTGGATGAAGCAAAAGAAGTATGTCAGAATTAGAACAAAGTGGTCTCTGCCTACCCCTGTGGGAAAGAAGCGTGACTGTATGTGACGGACTTGAAATATTCACAGAACAGTTGTATATCAACTTTCAAAATTAATAATGAAATAAAAAAAACAAAAACTAGAGTATTTAAGTGAAAAATACTTCAGTATTTAACAGGGACTCCAATACGAAAACGGGATTTTTTGCTGTTTTTGGCATGAAATCCTTCGAGCGCGAAACCAACTCGTAGTCTGTCGGTTTTTAGAGTTCTTTTTTAACACTGCCGTTGAAATAAATACACCTAAATAAACAAGTTCTGTTTAATTCCTCGACATAGTTAAGCATTGTAGCAAATTCCTGAAGCGACGCGGGCAAAGTTGCAAACGGTTGCAATCAATAAAACTCGTCCAAAACATTCTTCGGGATTGTTTATAAAGTTAAAGTGAAAGTCTGTAGTGCTGGATGCGACACGATTTAATTAAATAATTCATAATCATAATCTTTATCATAATTATCATCTGTTAATAATTTTTCGGTAAAAATTACACTTGGAAGTGTGTCCCTAGTTCTAAAATGCATGTTATCACTTTTTAACTTCCATAAAAAGTAAGAGACAAAAAGATACAGGAATTTTTCGCATTACATTATTTTTGCACGTGGTAAAATAATACGTACCTAATAAATTCAACTTCCAAAACAAACCAAATTAAAAAAATAATCGAAAGTAGATTTTGTTTACCATATTTATTTATAGTAATAAAAGGATGCTATTATCGAAAGGCACATTAAACCCTAAACCCTAAAAGGTCAAAGATATCAATTTCTTCTAACCTTTTATAAACATTTATTTATAAATTCTCACAAGATAAATCTTCTCATCCAGAATATTTATAACTCCGGCCGCCGGTATAATTAGTATCGCCCGCGGCTTTCTTGCCAAAGATAGAACGTATTAAATTTTAACTTTTACAAGATTTCGCATAAAATATCGCCCCCTTGGTTCCTTCAGAAGTCAAAGTGGAAACATGATTAAATTAGCAGATCACTTTTTCAGATAAAGTTGTGTATTAATATTCTTGCCAACGCAGGCGGGATCGAAGCAAATCAATCATGTTGTGTAGATAGGTTAGCTATTTTAATTTTAATATGTTACTTTAGTAGATCTAAAAGCTGAAGAAATGTTTACTAAAAAAACTGGTTGCCTGTAAAGTCGGTATACGGGCGAAAGTTTTACGTGACAACGACTTTGAGTGGTAAAATAATTTTAA
>BHDV01039397.1:90768-152948 GCA_005406045.1 Adoxophyes honmai | reverse complement strand
AAATTCAGAGGTGCGAGCCCGGGGTTTGAACCCACGACCCTCTGCTTGAGAGGCCACGGGTCGAACCGCTGGGCTACCACGGCTTTTTTATCATTATAAATATCACTCACAAAATTTATACCGTTTCACTTATTTTTAAGATCGCAAACACTTAGTAGTACCACGAGTAATTTTCTCACCAATTTCTCACAGGAAAGTCGGCGTTTTCGCCTAAGCGATATAAATCGCGATATTGCACTGATGAGGTTTTAATGTTAGCACGCTGATGTCTTTGTTTTTCTTCTGAACTAGGTGAATTGCCTCGTTAAGATAGTTTTTGAGCGTGAGGTTTATTCTAAGTGCTTTTGGCGAGGCTTGGGGTTATTTACGCTGTGTGATAATGTTCTATCTAGATCCATGTTATACGGTTAGATCCAAAAAGAAAATTATTTACGTTAGGAACCTTTTTACTGTAGCATTGTAATCTTTACATTATAAAATCAATATGGATATTATAATAACATTAAATTTCGCACATTATTTAACAGATAGGTAATGATTTAGAAAAAACTTATTATTTCAAATTTGAAACCCAAATTCGGCTTAGTCTTGACTGTGAAAGCCTGTGATGCTGTTGCGCAATCGATCGTAGGACTCCATTTTGCAAACGTTTTAGCCTTTTTTTTTAAGTCGTATCTATTTTCAGTTTTAAATAGTTATTACATGTATACACATGAGAATTTAGATACCTTTTAATATCCTTCTTTCAATCATCATTTGTTTAAAGACGTTCGAAATTTCAATTTATTTAAAGTATCATTATCGATTTTGTAATGTAAACAGTTTCTTGCTACGACACGATAAATATTTTTGAGTGTAAACCAGCTTATTGTGTCTGAACGTAGAGCACGGACGTTAATAACTGTGTGACATAGATGTAAATAAATAAATAACTGTTTTAATAAATTCTTACAGTTTCTATTGTACGCCTCTGTCTGTACATACCCAGAGCAACACAGTAGAGCGAAAGTACCTACGACGCTCTGAGCAGCTTTGCTATGTAGTCGAGTGCGCCGTGCATCTAAGTGTACATCAAAGTGTACATGTACCGGAGTGTTCGTGTACAGTGTACATGCATCTATGTGCAGCAAAGAGGCCGAGTGGAATTTCAAAAATTCAACGCCTCAATAGCTCGGCTAGAGCGCGGATTAGGGACGTAGGGTTGTCAAAGGATGTAGAGTAATGGTTACCTAATGTAACTGTTGCATAAAATTGTTAATTATGTGAGTGTTTTATAATAAAAGGCTAAGAATAATTATTATACAGGATGTTTGGCGCATCGAATGCCAAAGTTATTTGGCGGATAGAATGGGTCATTAATTTCCTATAATTATATTCAAACCCCCGGTCCATGCCAGGCGGTTACTTTTGTCTACATTTTTGTAGTCACCAAAAAACCCACATTACTATAAAAACCTAATTAAAAAATCATTGATGCGTACTGTGTAGGTAAAAGTTTTAATTTGAAGTGCATTGCTGTAGTGTCATATCAGATTCAAAATTACGCAATTTAATATGTTCAAAATTCGAATCCTGTTGTAGTATCATGTCTGTGGCGTTGAGCGTCTTTTGAAAAACATTAGGTTTTTTAGATGTAGATAAAAATACATACATACATACATAACCGTCACGCCTTATTCCCTGCGGGGTAGGCAGAGACAACAAAGCGCCACCAGATAGATAAAAATAGTTTATAGTTTCTCACAAAACTTAACCTAGTGCCCTGCAGCCCTAACAAAACTACGGCCACTCGCTGGCCGGCTGTCGAAGCCTCCAATATTCAAGCCTGCACAGCAAACTAACATAGTATACACCAGCATCACCGAATCACGCCAAACGCAACCCTATGGTAGTGGCAATACTGCTAATGAGAACAGGCGGTTAGTGGGTGAGAGCAAACTTGTGTTGGCGGTTGTGCTGAATTTACAAGTGATAAACATCATGAATGAAACAAAGGTATTTTGAACTATACATAAAATCACGCTCATATTCCAATAAAGGGGTAGGCAGAGGACACGAAACGTGACTCAGATGAAACCATGTCTATATTACGCGTCTTATTATTGACTTTGTGGGAGACAAATGTTTAATCGCTTTTTAGGTCATTGCGCCCTGTGTTTTACCTGCCTATCCTACGGGATGAGGATGTTAACCGATGTGTACAGTCAAGGAAATTGATACCTGTGCCACTTTGAACCTTTTCACATTGAGTTTCATATTTCTTTGATTAGTAGATAGATGGTGTCACAGTGACATTTCTTGTGAAAGGGTCCAAAGTGGCACAGTCATTCAAATCAAATTCTTTGACTGTACGCATGCAATCGTTTGACATTACGATACTACACAATTGACTAAAGGAGACTTGATTCGGTTGACTGGGCAATATTTTCAGATGTTCGAAAAAAAATAATACCTACATGAAAATGCTGGTAAAAAAATTCACAGGGGTTTTTAGAAGCGTAGGTACCACTAGTAAAATATTTATAATCAATCTCCAGGCACTCAGTATAGATTTTCCCTTGCAATACTCTTTAACCCAGGAGTTCCCAACCAGGGGGGCACGCCCCCCTTGTGGGGCGTAGAGCAATCTCAAGGGGGGCGCGAGACATAGACACAAAAAATAAATTATAAACTACAAAATTAAATAAAAAAATAGAGCACTTATCGTCAAATTCTACAAAATTGCAATTCCCAAAGATCCACAATTTTTCAAGGCAGTTGCAGCATATTTTTTACAACATACCCCACTGAATCGGTTCCACGTCACTGCAATCTTCGTCTGACATATTTTTGTCATCTGATACCTTCTGTAGCAACAATTTTTCTACATGTTTCACAAAAATAAACAAAATTATGTGGGTGAAAAAAATGACATAATCACCTACGAGCGGTCTCCGAGACGTCTCCGAGACTGTTAAAAAATACAGTAATCACCTACATGCGGTCTCACAGACCGCCGATGATGTTTTTTAACTCACCAAATCAAAATGAGCATACGTCTGAACGAGTCTACGGCACGGCCGGTACTGCGGGAGGGGCCAGCAAAGGTACAAGGACACAGACGCGTGTGCGACATACTCGCGTTTAGTTATTGACAATTTTGAGTAATCTATTGTCTGTGAGACCGCACGTAGGTGGTTAAGGGTTAAAATAATGCCGGTTTTATTGTAGAATCTACATTGTAAATTGTAAATACTAAAAAAAATGGACAGGGAGGCATGAAAATATTATTTGTGATTCGGGGAGGCTCGATGAAAAAAAGGTTGGGTACCCCTGCTTTAACCTATAACTCTACTAACATAATAACACAAGTTTGCACAGAGCCATAGAAACTCCTAACCAAGGCAATGACGCCAGTTCAAGTGTTAGCTCTACTCTTGAACATCGAGGTTAGAAATAATGATCATGTGTTATAATATTTGAAGCGCTCGGTAAACGAGGGGACGTTTACAAGGCCGAGAAAAGAACAATATCGGACTATTTTTGTGGGTTATTCAACCGGCATTTGTTTTTTTCCGTGTGGTGTCGGGATAACACCTCTCCATTCCGTGGGTGTCGTAAGAGCCGACTAAGGAAATAGGTTAAGGTATGTTTTAGGCGACAGGTTAGCAACCTGTCACTAGAGTCTTCCATCTGTTTACTAATACATACATACATAACCGTCACGCCTTATTCCCTGCGGGGTAGGCAGAGACACCAGATCGCCATTCGCTTCAATTCTGACATACTTCTCTCGCTTCACTCACATTCATAACTCTCATCATACACGCTCGACGGTTTCGGGTACTCCTAATTTGGCCTCCCTTTAGTACATCGTCGATCTGGTCGATATACGTTCTTCCATCTGTTGACTAAACCTTAATAATGTATGCTGAAAGTAACCACGGAACGTGAAATAAGCATGGCTTGTCTATGTAACTCTCTCTACCCCGTTTGGAAATAAAGGCGTAATTGTATGTATGTATGTATGAACAATTAAAGAGATTTGCAAATAATTACATTTTCATATCTCTCGTCCCCTAAATTGCTGCTCATTCCGTGGATGTCGTAAGAGGCGACTAAGGAAATATGTATGTTAAGGTATGCTTTAAGTGACAGGCTAGCAACTGGTAGCTAGGCTGGTTTTGTGTAGATAGAGTTTCTTGTGCTCTCTCCCTACCCCATCCGGGAAAGCAGGGGTGCTGTGTGTATGACGTTTTAACGCTTCGTGGCCACTTCTAGTATATTTTTAGGTTTTAAGTTGGCAGGTATCCTGTCGCCTAAAGCATATCGAAACCTATCCTTAGTCGCCTCTTACAACATCCACGGAAGAAATGGAGAAGTGTTATTCTACCCGACACCACGCAGGTTCGACACAATAAGTAGGCACCACCGAACCAATTGATTCTTGACCCACCATAGAACCTATTCACAGTGAACGTCATAGTGACATTGCATTGATCGACAAAGAAAATGTTTATGACGTTTATTGTGACAACGTTCTGCGGTGGGTCAGGAATCAGTTGGTTCGATAGTACAAGTTTCATAATGTAGACTATTGTAGACCATTTGTCTAAAACATAGCCACGGGCATTATAACATGGATATAATGTTTTTATATCGTCTCTCTGCCTCTGAAAATCTCGTCACAAGGACTATCGTGCGAAGAGCCCTCGCTATAATGTTTGTTCTATCCTAAGCGGATGTTTGCCAGTTCCAAAAGGCTCGGCACGAGTGCGGGATATTTGGACTTGCTTTAAAACTTAGGCAACTCTTTTTTACTCTTCAAAGTGTAATGGGATTGTTGGAAGTTAAGAGTTGAAGACTTAGATGTTGGGTTTTATTTGGTCGGTCGGCATTATATCTGTAGTGTGTTTAGCGCATTACAATATGAAATACAAGTTTGACTTTTTGAGCAGCAAAACTTTACATAAAATTACAAAATGATAGAGGCAGAAAAGAAAAACAAAAAATGTCACAATACATTTTTCAAACTGCTGAAATATTTTACCTCCTTGTTATTACTCTTGCCGCTTTTTTCAGATAAAACTTGATTGAGACATTCAAAGGCAAAATTTTCTTCTTAGTTAGCTGAATTTAGCCAAAATTTTGGGTAGTATCTGTAGATCCTTTTATCTGTCACCAGGCTGTATGTCAAAAGCCGTGAAAGAAACCGTTGTGATTTTCGCAAATTATATTTGCAGCATGTTTAACATGCACAACATCACGCCTGTATTCCCAAATGGGGTAGGCAGAGCACACAAACGCTACATAATCACAACGGATGTCGTAACTAACTAAAAAGGTTTCGGTACATTTTAAGCGATAAGTTACTAACCTATCACTATTATACCTGTCAACTCAAAACCTAAAAAAACATGCTAAAAATAGCCGTGAAATGAGAAATAGTCATGTTTTATACCACGTAGCGTTTGATGTGATCTGACTTTCTCCTTTGGGAATTCAGGCGCCATGCATGTGTCGAAGGCGGATTGTAAAATCCGCCGTTTTACATTACGCCTAGCCGTTTTGTAATGCGACGGCTCAACGTTTAGCTGGATTGAATGCGGCTGAATTAAAAACCGCCGGAATGAATATCGGTGCTAAACGTTATTCATCGGCTAGGCAGAATGTAATAGGGCGAGAGATTAGCCGCCGCTTTGCCGTTTTTAGTTCAGATTTTTGACACTCTTGGCGCTGCCTAACATAAACAGTAGAGAATTTAGAGGTTATAATATGTTAGGTTAGATTACATTAGATTAGGTTAGGCTAGGTTAGTTTATTTTATTTATATTTATTTTATTTACATACATACATATTCTCACGCCTGTATTCCCATGAGGGGTAGGCAGAGCACATGAATTCAAAAATCCAGTGCCACGTTTAGCAAATTATTTTATTTAGCATTCCTTATTTTGTAAGTATTGTTACCCTACAATTTTAATAGTAGTACAATGCAGCTAAATTTGGGCCGCTTTATTGAAGAACGTATCGCAATAACAATCCGGCTGAACGTTGAGTCGCCGCATTACAAAACGGCGCTGTTTTGCCAAACGCCTAGCCGTTATGTAAAACGGCGGTTTATACAATCCGCCTGCGACATATGCATGTATTTAATAGTAGGTAGAATCTAAATCTTTCCCTGTAGCCTTGCGTTTAATAATACAACCGTAACCACTATTTGCCCTCCTGTTTGCGAGAGCATAACGAGCGTAAACAGATGCGGGCATTGTGGACCGACAGCGAACAGGTAAAATGGATATCTAGTGCTTTAGTAATTGTTTGCCGTTTTATGAGGGTAGGAATGGTTGGAGATAACAACGTCGAAAATGCATCGCTTTGTTTAGTTCGCTGTTAGATTGTAATAAATTAAAAGTAATACATTATTAAACTACCGTGAGACACAATCATGTTGAAAATTATCGGATAACTCACATCGAGTTTAGCTCGACATGTTTCGGGCTAATTCGTAGCCCTTCATCTAGGCGCTGCGGCGGCTGCGCTCTCTTCGCGCGACTGTGACTTTGGCTGCAGCAGCCTTAACCTATATCCTTAGTCGCCTCTTACGACATCCATGGAAGAAATGGAGAGGTGTTATTCTAAACCGTATCACACGGGTAAATAGAATTTGGCACAAATAATATTCTAGAGCGCGAAAAAGGACCTAAGATATTTTATGTAATTTAGTAATGCTAAAAAAGAGTTGCAAGGGGTATAAAGAAACTCAAAGCTTAAAACTTATTAGATAAATACTTAAAAAAGCTCTTTGCAGTAATACATTGAAAAAAAATTGTAAAAAATGCCAGCTAAAGTCACTATTCCACGCAGACGAGACGCAGTAAGTAAGTAAGTAAGTAAGTGAACACTTTATTGTACAAAAGGAAGAAACATAACATACAAAAAAACTAAATTTTATACAAATGAAATGGCGAAGTACAAAGGCGGACTTATCCCTTAAAGGATCTCTTACGTAGTAAGTAAGTTAATAAATACAAAATACACTTAAAAACTGGATCAGAGTTCAGTATTTATACACTGTGATTTCATAAAACGGCCGCAAGTGTGTTATATTAGTCGCAAAAACACTGTGGTGAGGAGAAACACTTGGGCAGCGACCGGTAGTGAACGCAGGCGCCAGCTCGGCGGCGGGCCCCAGGTAGGCGGCGTGGCAAATATTTTGTTAGAATTTTGAATGCCACACAAAAATACTAAACTAAACTGACTTAAATAAAATTCGGGACACATAATATTCTAAAGCACGAAATCGGACATAAGATAAGTACTTTTTAATGCTAAAAAAGAGTTGCAATTGATATAAAGAAACTAGCTTAAAACTTATTAGATAAATACTTAAAAAAAAATCATTGCTGTAGTAAAACACTGCAAAATATTTTTTTTGATGCCAGCTAAAGTCACTTACTATTCCACGCAGACGAGACGCAGTTAGTAAGTTAATAAATACCTACAAAACACACTTAACAACTAGTTCAGAGACCAGTATTTATACATTGTGATCTCATAAACACGACCGTATTATGAATTATGATAGTCTCAAAAACACTTCAGGACATTTCTAAGAATGCTCATCTGGCTATTCACAAGTGTGCTAGTACCTACTTTAATGTATGACAGCGAGAGTTGGGTGTGGCAGAAGAGACATGAAAGTAGAGTGAATGCAGTTGAGATGCGTTCTTTGCGAAGCATGAGTGGTATCAAACTAACTGATATTTAGGGTGCGTAATAGCGTGATTAGAGAGAAGTGCGGTCTGAAAGAGAGTATTGTTACAAGGGTAGAGAAAGGTATGCTGCGTTGGTTTGGACACGTGGTGAGAATGGATGAAGCAAGGATATGTAAGCAAATTAACAATGGAAGTGTGTTAGGGCAAGTCGGTCGAGAGCGCCCTCGAAGAACGTATATCGACCAGATCGGCGATATACTAAAGGGAGGCCAAATCAGGAGTACCCGAAACCGTCGAGCGTGTATGACGAGAGAGAGATGAATGTTAGTGAAGCGAAAGAAGTATGTCAGAATAGAAGCGAATGGCGCTCTGTTGTCTCTGCCTACCCCGCAGGGAATAAGGCGTGACGGTTATGTATGTATGTATGTCAAAAACACTGCGGCGAGCAGCAACGCTTGGGCAGCGGCCGGCGGCGCGGCGGCGCCGGTAGTGAGTGCCGGCGCCGGCTACGGCGCGGCGCAGGCGGCGCGGCACGCGGCGGCGGGCCCCAGGCAGGCGGCGTGCGCCATCAGGTGCGGCAGCTGGCTCTGCTCGAACAGCCCCGTGAACAGCTGCTGCTGCGGCCCGCGCGCGAACACCGCCACGTCGTCGCCGCCGTGCGTCTCTATTAGCGTTGGTACGTCGACGTGCGTCATCCAGGCTAGAGACACTAGAATGGCAAAAACAGTAGCTGTTACTGATGGGTCTACCTTTATCAGTAAGCGTACAACTCGAATGAAATCTACCTCCATACAAAAGAAATGGAAACAAGGTATAGCTTCCACGAGACAACTTAAGTATCCATTAAAAACGGCCGCCGGATGACGGCCAGATAGCCCTGCAGTTAGAGAACCTGACTGTGAAGCTTAAGGTCCCGGGTTCGATCCCCAGTCGAGGCAGATGTTTGTATGATGAATACGAATGTTTGCTTTCGAGTCTTGGATGTTTATCTATATATAAGTAAGTTTATCCGTTGTCTAGTACCCATAACACAGGCATTAAATTGCCTAATTTGGGACTAGGGGATTGATGTAAGAATTGTCTAGTGATATAAAAAAAAAACTGTTCAAGCTGATAGATGCCATTAGGGAGAAGACTGGTTTAAGTAAGACATTAGAAGAGTGATCTTGAAATCTTAATATGCAGATACTCTAACTTAAGGAAGAGAAAAAAATCCTTAAACAACAACGCTCGTAAATTGGAATCTAAATAGGTACTCAAAAAGTTGCTGGAGAAATTAACTTACTGAATCACTATGCTAGTAACTCAAAACGAACTTACAAAGTTGAACAATAGACTTACTGAAGTTACTTTCTTGCGTGACGTCGACGCGTTGATTATCTTTGGGAGATCGGTAACCAGGTCCGTTGGTATACGAGAGTGTCATATAAGGCACGCCGTCAGCATCCACTTCATCCGAAGGTCCCAAGATATCAGTACCTCGTCTGGAGTAGCCACTGAAGGCCATGGCATGAGAATGATCAGCCGTCAGGACTAATAAAGAACTTGCTGATGGCAGAAGTGATGCAGCGCGCTCCACAGCAGCATCTAATGCTAGCGTCTCATCCAAAGCTAGGTAGGGCATATTGAAGTGGTGACCATGATCAATGCGTCCGCCTTCCACGAATAAAAAAAATCCACGTGGGTTCTTTGAAAGTACTCGCACAGCTGCTTCTGTCATTTCAGCTAACGTAGGCTCATCCCGACCTAAAGCCCTTGCAGCAGCTTCAAACTGCATGTGGCCTGCTGCAAATAATCCGAGAAGATACTCTGGAGGATTAGCTACTGCCTCCATTAGCTGACTCCGATTCCATGCGTACTTGTATGAGTCACCAGCTACTTCGCGATTTGTTGTCCACTCCGCTATCAAATCACGCCCGTCCAAACGTTGCCCTGGTGTGTTTTCTTCATCCATCGTTGTATTTGGACGGAAAACGTTCCGGCCACCACCCAAGATCACCTGTACCAAGAAGATCAAAACATACTTGAAAATTACGCTGATATTCTTAAATTGCTAGGCAGAAATTTTACATAGTGAAAACCGTAACTATTTTACTTAGCCACTTTTTAACAATTTCAGGTGTAAACATAGGTAATGGAGGTATAAAAATGACTGGTTGTCAGCCTCTTATGGATTTGTGACCATCAGTATGTGCTATTCTAGCAAAAGTATTCCTACCTTAAATTGGTGTCCAGGGAATGAGTTCATTAGCTGATGAGCAATGTCAGGACAGACTGCTGGATCGAAACCATCAGCTCTCACTTGGGCATCGCTTTCCCAATGACGATCAGCAGCATGAGCGTACGCGCCGGCCGGCGACGCATGAGTTACAGACGTTGTTGTTACTATACCTGTACCAAGGATACATGTGAAACAAATGACGAATACGACAATTTCCTAGTTTCAAGATACATTGAAGGTTAAGTTACCAACGCTCCGGCCGTCTTCAATCGCCCAAGCGGCGATGGATTCCACATGCGTCGCAGGATCGGTAGAAGCTTGACAGTCGTAGCGTGACACTTGTCCTGTCACACCGAGAGTGCCGATGTTGTTTTTGACACCGCATAGATAAGCTGTTGATGTGCACGCCGAGTCTGGTATTTGACCATCTAGACAATATGTCTAAAATGCAAAATAAATCATTGATCAGAATTTAAATTATGCACGGGATGTATGCAAAAGGGGTAATTATTATGTTGGCCAAGAAGAAAGGGTCGGAAGAAAATTGACGCGAAGACATTTTTTACAAAAAAAATCTGTATAATTTCAGTTGAATGAATTTCATTGGAGCCTGGTCCATCTAATTGGTGGATGTCCCGTGCCGCGCTTGCCAATCCATCTGTTTTACGGTCCATATGGCAATCGCTATTCCAATGAACTAATCCGGTGGGCTATGTCAGTTGCTTCAGTTCTTCTATGGATCTGAAGACATAGCTTACAATAAAAACTCGTAATAGTTGTACCTTAGCAAGTCCAGTGACAGGGAACCTTTCAAAAGAAAGTCGCTCCTCCTCGCCAGAGCGGCCCGCGCGCTGGCCCTTGAGCGTACGCGCCGGCGCCAGCGTGGGCACGGACAGCCCGTCGCCCAGGAACATGACGACGTTGCGCGCCACCTCGTCGTGCTGCGGCTCCGCCAGGCGCTCATCGATGGCACCGAACGCCTCCGCGTACCAGAACTGCGGGTCGCGCTCGGCCGGGTCCGGGTCGATAGCCCGTGACGTAGGCACCGCAGAGGGATGCTCGGGGTGATAGAGGTCACCAAGGGTCAGCGCCAGCAGCGCCGGCAGCACCAGCAGCACGCAAGATTTACGCATAATGGGAAATGGAACCAAGTGGTGGGAGCTCGCCGGAAGCCCTGGCCAATATGCCAGCTTCTCTACTCGCATCTCCTTTAAAGCTACCCCTATCTAATCTCACTTTCTTGATCCCAGTTGCTGAAATCGTAATCGGATTATTTTTTGCATACTTGTAATTTACTCTGTGCCGTGATCACCGAGTGTTCTGTGGAGATAAGAGTAATTAAAATGCAAAAATTCTTGCGTTTTTTGGTCTTCCTATCTTGAAGGTATCGACTGGATCCGGGGCCCGGGGTGATGGCGCCGGCAATACTACCAAAAAAACGGGTAGTTCTTTAAAATACCAGAGATCTTTCTAATGGTGGACGAGAGTGCAAGTCCAAGTCACGGATTGCCGTCTAGTCGTGTTTAAACAATGTTTATTGCAATCTGTTAATCCTTTTATCTTTAAATAGTTTGTTTGTCATTCTTTTTATAACACCTTTACTGCAATGATAATGATTTCGTGTCTTGGAGGCACGCCTTCAAAGTAGGCAGCCCACGAGGGATTAAGTCCATAGTCACGCTTTGGATTTATATTTCATACTAGCGACCGCCCGCGACATCATCCACGTAGATTTCGGTTTTTACCGGGAGAATTTCCGTATTATTTAAGAGATCCAAACATCAATACTCACAAACATTCACATAGTAGGACATTTAGGAAGCGCCTGCCTGAATAGCTAGGAAATGGTAGATTTTTTCCTACTTTTTTGACATATTTATCGCTATATTTTAGAAAATTCAAACAAAATCTTTATAAATTGTAGCCTATGTGCTATTTTAATGTATAAGCTACATTACAGCAAAGTTTCATTAAAATCCATTAAGTAGTTTTTGCGTTAAAGAGTAACAAACATCCAAACATACATACTCACAAACTTTCACATTTATAATTATTATTATATATACGAGTATATAGTAGGATTAGTAGGATTTCTATCCAATGATAAGAATAGTATATTTATCTTAGGCACGCCTCCGATAATCTGAAATCTGACTGAGGGGCTTAACTTGGCGTTTATCGCATGCAGACAGAGTGAGATAGTGATATCCTAATCGTGCTTTGATGCTTGCACTGGGGTAAAAGTAGAAGGTTTACTATCACGTAGAAGAGAGTGTTAACGAAGTATATCGTTAGATCAACTACAAACCCGACTACAGAATGAAGGGTTCTTTGGTGTACCTGTAGGTAATACGAATGTCTCAAAAATAAAATACACGTGTCGATTTGTGATAGGTACACTTCCGCTTCCTTCCGTTAGTCAAAAATACATAGCATCCAATTTCTTAATGTTGTTCGGCAAACAAGGACAATGGAATAGGAACAAACTGCAAGGGGCTAGCGTGGGACCGACAGCCCAAATATTCTTACAATGAGATGTCTGTGCCCAGCAGTGGGACGTAATCAAACTAGATTTTTATTTCATTAACTAGCACCCCGGCTTCTCACGGCACCTTTTCACTTTGAATTATTACGCTGATGAAAGCACAAAGCTATTCTAATAAGAATTTAAATTTCCCGTTATATTTCACCAGCTTTCCAACAAACAAACATTAAAAATTTTCCTCTAACGTACAAATATAGATAATTCGAAGCCAGTATTAAGGCCCAGTGCACACCGAGTGCGCTTAAACATTTTTACGATATGTAATGCATCCACCGCCGCACGATGAGTGGAACGCAGTCTCCTGTAAGTTAAACGGGAGTGTGGTTCAAGTCTTGAGAGAAGAGCTATGGATGTTTAATTCCAGTTTAGTGATAAGTGGACACAGAGAAATTATTATGGGTTATACAAGGTTTTCGTTGGTTTGGAATGGGAGCTTTGTGAGTATGAGGATTGTGAAACCGAGTATAGTACCATAACATTTTTTTTTCTTATCTATTCAGCATGTAGTAGAAAGAGTCAAAAATGTGCGATTCTTTTGACCATGCAATGGTGGGATCGGGCTGGGTACCTGGTAGGCTGTAGCAGTTTAAAGTCTAAAGAACTTTTTAAATTCAGAAAGCAATGGGAAACCATTGCAATATTCATCTCAAGAAAGTCATTACGTAACTAACCCCACGAATATTATGATAGTCTTGATGCCTTATTATACACCAATAATTACAAATACATGGGTAACTGGCGTAAAGATTGAAAAATTTACAACCATCGAGATAATGAGAAGGCTGAGTGACGAATAAAAGATTAAATACATTATTTATAGTAAGTTAGTTAGTAGGTACCTGAGTGAACACAATTATTCTATAAAATAAAAACAAAAAAAAGTACAAGCATATAATATAGCTCAAAGGCAGCCAACCTTTGAGAGGCAGAATTTAACTAAATAAATTAAAACGACAAAAAAGAGGCGACATTCATCATGCACCTATAGGACATTAGTTGCTATTAAAAAAAAACACTATCAAGTATGACTTCATCGCTTCGTCTCTTCACTTGGGCCACACAACTATTGTCCTCCCGCGCGTGTATGCGCGATCCTAATTGCTCGTTAATTGGACTGGTAGCTGTGCAGTCCGCGACAATGGCGCCGAATCGCGATAGTTGACGGCAACGTTGACGGCAACGTTGACGGCAACATTGCCGGCAACGTTTCCGGCAACTTTTGCTGTATTTGGCACCAATATCTGTCATCGTGTTCGCTTAGTCTGTTACATTTCTATAAAAACGGATTGGTCTATCGCGTTCGGAATCACGATCGGTTTAAATTAGACAGTTAAGACAATCTCGCTTAAATTGAAACAAATAGTAACGCCATGACAGCTGATTTCCGATTTGCCAAGAATTATTGTCGCGTAAGCAAAATTATAGTTGCTGTAAACATTAAAAAACTTTTTAAGTTAAACGGTTTTTTATGCATTGATTAGACTCAAATAAAACCGTTATCTTGTGACACTACAAAACGAACATTTAAATCTACGATTGTAGACATTTATTTTGACGTTCCTCACGGTTTTATTTAAGACATTATAGATGCAAATAAATCCGTTTAAAAACAGGTTGAACTAAACGAGTGGTTAAATACATTAGTAACCAAATTAAACAAAATGATAGGACATTGTAAATGAAACATATTATACTGCGGTATCACACGATGTGGGATTTGTCCGCAATGGTTTTAGTTAATACTGCATTTAGTATTAACTATGCGGTTTAGAGTACGCCAAATGTTGTTTTCGATAGTGTTGATGTGTGGTTGTTTTTTAGTGCTGTAATTAATATTAATTTATTATTAATCATTACTGTAGTACTAATTATCAAGAGACTTAATTTGTATAGGATGTTTAGCTCATCGTGTGCTAAAATAACTAGACGGGTAGAAAGGGTAACTTTTTAAAATATTTTGCCCCCATAACACTTTCCATACCAGGCCATTACAATTATAACAATTTTTGTAGTCCGCAAAAACCCATGTTACTACAATTAAACTTAGTTAAAAAAAACTATTAGACACACAGCCTTAAAGTAAAAGTTTTATTTTGAAGTACATTGATGTAGGGTCATACCGAAAACAAATTTACTGACAAATTTTTATCTAGTTTTTTTATTCAGCATTTAATTTTTCAGAAGAAGTAAAAATGGAACGTGCTGTGGGACTTGCTAAAGGTGCCTTGCAAAAGTGAAATAGTCATGCTTTAGCTTTATAGCGTTTTGTGTATTCTGCCTACTTCATTTTGTAAAACAGTCGTGATATTGTATGCATACCTAGCTAGAAGCTCAGGTAATAAAATAAATACATCAAACGAATACTGTTGAAAAAAAAACTACAATATCTTTTGTAGACAACTAAATAACTAAAAATACCCCAAAAACCAACAACAAATATTTCCCTAACCAAATCAAAATTAAGACCCCGCAAAAATAAAAAGAACAATTTCTCGTTTCATCCAAAACTTGACACAAAGGAAGCAATTCTACGAGAACTCGGCAAATTCGATCAATCGCCACCGCCGAGTTTACGCTCCTCTGCCAACCTATTTACTTAGCCCTTTGCACAATTTGTTTCGTTAAATCTTATTACGGAACAAATGTTATTTATTTTATCCACGTCCAAGTCATAATGTGTCTACTATGCGTTTAGACATGGCGCACAATAAAGCGTGTCACAAACTAAGCAGATACATACGACAATATTTTATCTCCCTATAAATGTTGATCTTTCCATAATTAAAATGTCGGTCCCAACAGATATATAATTATATAGTAAAATATAAGTTATCTGCACAGTGTTGAAAATTTTACAGATAACTCTCGTTTTTTTAAATCGAGTTTAGCTCGACATGTTTCAGGCTAATTCATAGCCCTTCCTGCTTCCTGCTGCAGCTAAACTCTATTTAATAAACGTGAGTTATCCGTAAAATTTTCAACATGAGTGAGTGTCACGGTAGTTTAATGTTCAATATCTGCACGGTGTGTGTTAGCTCATTGAATTGTATAGAGAGCGATATTGACAGATATCCGTTCAGATACAGATATCCGTTCAGATACAGATATCTTATCGTATCTGCATAGTGTGTGACACGCTTGTCACCTGTATGCACGTCGCTTGTCAGCTGTACGCAACAGCCGGAGTACAAAAAACTAGGCAATATTTTAAGAGTTTCGAAAAAAAAACCGATAAAAAAACTTTAAGGCGTTTTCAGACGCGTATTTCCGACCACTGGTTAAAATATTTACTGTGAATTTCCAGCCACCCGGTATACATAAAATGATCATCGATCCTTAGGCAACGCCTGGTGTTTATGAGCCAACTTGGTCATGTCTCTTCCTTAGTGTATATAAAATATTTTTTACATACAACAAACAAAACACCACAAAATCCATCATACTCCTAAACCGCAGTTCCAATCACTGTCCGCCCCACCGTAAAAACGTGACGTCATACAGTCTGCAGGAAATGAGCTCCCCCCCCCCTCTTCCGGCTGGTAATATATTTGAAATAGCTATGTTTGTTGGCACTTGGAACGGAAATTTGGGACGCCATATGGCGTAATTAACGTATGATATTCAAAATCATGGAGTAGATCGATGAAGATTTAAACTGGCATGGATAATCTCAGACGGAACATGAGGTAGGATAGACTAGTCCACAAATTTAAGGTCGCTCAAAGAGCTGTGCAGAGGTCTATGCCCGGAGTTTCTCTGAAGGATGAAGGAAATGGGATCCCATTTTGAGTTGGAAGATAATAGTGACAGGTTGCTAGCCTGTCGCCTAAAACAGGGGTTCCCAAACTGTGCGCCGCGGCGCCCTGGAGCGCCGCAGAAAGTATTGAGGGGCGCCGCCGTGAGTCGGTTCTTTATCATTGTCCGAAACCATTTTCATATTTTTACACAAATATTTTCATTTTTATTCCTCTCAACCTAAATACTACCATTATCTGAGCCTATCTGTATCTTTTTCAAATAGTTACACAGGGTAGGGCGCCGTGACAGAATTCTAAACTTGTAGGTGCGCCGCGGACTGAAAAAGATTGGGAGCCCCTGGCCTAAAACATACCTTATCCTATTAATGTGCATTGTCATCTTTTTCGACATCGACGGAAAAAATAAGAATCTTTAATTCTAAGCGCGGAACAACACGAATTATTTTACCGACATGTAAAAAAATCTAACTCGCAACATGAGACCAAGGAACGCAATAAACGGCCAGCAGTCCCACCTCACGGTCTGCTAAAGGATTAAAATATCTCTGGTAAGCTCGAAATCCCGTTATCCGGGATTCTTTGATTTAATAACGCGCCCGTGCGGGATTTATTAAAATCCCGGACGGAAACTCTTTGACGTGGTATTAAAAGAATCGACTTGGCCGAGCGGCGCATCAATTTTGAATATGGAAAATACTTGAAGCACGTAAGTCGATTAAAATACGGTCGACGGTGTTTTGTTTTAACTATGTCGGTATTTAGACATAACATATAATCACGCTTATGTTCCCAAATGGGGTAGGCAGAGCACTCGAAACGTGAAATACATAACCATGATTACGACTATTTTCACGCTTTGCAGCCACTTCTAGCGTCATTTTGGGTTCGAAAACAGATGTAAGAGGATTATAGAGACAGGTTGCTAGCCTATCGCCTAAAGAATACCTAAATCCATTTCCTTATAATGTACATATAAAAGCATGTAAAAATTAAAATATCAACGAAGTTGGTGCCAGAAAAACAAACAAAAGAACATCGGGATAGATAAAACTGTAAAAGCTTTAAAAAAAGAACAAGCAAAGTTATTGAAATCGCATTCAAATATTAAGTAATTAAATCAAAAGTCAATAGCCGTTCCAACTATTGCCACCAAAGCCTTGTTTTTGACTACGATAAAACCAATTTCCGAGTAACTACTTTCACAACATCTGAAATCCAAACCCGGTCTAACAAAATAAAACTTCCGTGTTACCCCTAAAGTGGACATTGCATCGTTTTACAGCATCCTCATACGCTTTTGTAGTACTAAGGTTAACAAGTACCCTCCACGACTGTTCCCGATCAATTACGAACGTAGCCGAACATAACGAGTCGCTATTGGCTCATTGGCGTTCCATTTTTAAA
The DNA here is from genome assembly GCA_005406045.1 of Adoxophyes honmai. NCBI lineage: Eukaryota > Metazoa > Arthropoda > Insecta > Lepidoptera > Tortricidae > Adoxophyes > Adoxophyes honmai. Next base: position 135,323 of record BHDV01039397.1, on the reverse strand, counting down.
CTTTTCGAAATGTCCGAGGGAAAATTGAGTTATTGGCTTCAAGTAAGCTCATGAATTGAGTTGATTTCGGATTTATTAATTGGAAAAATGATTTGTTGTAGCAAAACTATTGGTTTTTCCAAAGATTAATTGGATTACTTGGAATTTATACTGGGTGTACACTGGCTGTAAAAAGACTTCTTGATTATAAGACAGTATTTATAAGACATTTCATACAATCGTAAACTTAATTATGTAATTAAGTCCCGCGTAAACATAAATAATATGTGTGAGAATCATGAAAGTTTAAAATAGTAGGTATATCTCTTAGAGTTCAGCCAGTATTTGCAATGTTAGCGCAAAAAAGTGTGTTTACAACATCATTATTAGAAATATCTACAATTTTCAGTGCTCTACTACAACGTGCATCGCTGACAATTATTTCTCTTGAATTAATCTTTCCATTAAAAAGTCCGCATCGAAATCCATTGCGTAGTTTTAAAGTTGTCATAGAGACAGACAGTGGGTAAGCGAATTTATTCTATACATACATACATATTCTTACGCCTGTATTCCCAAGAGGGGTAGGCAGAGCACATGAATTAAAAAATCCAGTGCCACGTTTAGCAATTTCAGGTAACTAGATGTTTAAACGTGATATTGTAGTGACAGGTTGCTAGCCCATCGCCCACAATACACTTACCATTTCCCAGAGTCGACTCTTACCATTATACATTTATTCTATACCATGTAACGATAGTGTTACGTGCTAGTCACTGGCACGTAAACTGATAAGTTTTTATGGCACTGTACTTTAAACAGCATTTTATAAAACTGCCTACACCTGGGTCAACCGTTAACAACCGGCTAATCTCCCGAAACTGCGCGAAACAACGATACTGTAAAACGGGGTGCGTAGGGATTGTGATGCAGTTGGGTTAATGGAGTAGGGATGACGAAATTTTGAGGTGATTTTTATTGGCTACATAATTATAATGTCATGACGTCTGTATTCTCAAATGGGGCAGAGCACGCGAAAACACGACTTAGATAAAACCCTAACTATATCACGCCTCGTAGCCTAGCATAACTTTAAGTTTGAAAACAGATGAAAGAAGTATAGCGACTGGTTGCTAGCCTGTCGTCTTAAAAATAACTAAACCTATTTCCTTAGTGGCTTCTTACGATCAACGGAAGAAACGGAAAAGTGTTATTGTAACCCACATGTTAAAACTAATAAAATCAAGATTATTAATTAAATTGAGATACAGACATTAAACTGGCGACAAACGGACGGACGGACAGCAAAGTCTCAGTAACACGGTCCCTATTCAACCCTTTTGGGTACGGAACCCTAAAATCGTGACCCAAGCTGGTATCTCAGCGCTGTCCCGACTCACCCCGTTTTACGGTACAATAAATAACTGTTATTCGCTGTTTCGCCAGCTTAACGCTTTGTGTGATTTGCTCGTTTTATTTTGTGATGGATGGCCGAGTGGTAGGAAAATGAGGATTTTTGTAATTTAATTTGGGTTTTTTAAGTGTGAAGATTTCCTACAGATATTTTGTCATTAAAACTAGAAAAATATGGTTCATTTTTCAATTTTGATGTACCTGGAAACTTATGGGGTAGGCAGAGCACACAAAATCCTACACATCCTAAACCATGACTATTTAACGCTCTGTAGCCACTTCTAGCATACTTTTAGGTTTAAAAGCAGATGAAAGAGATAATATTATTATGATAATGACAGGTTACTAGCCTAAATTGGCTTTATCTTTGTAAAGTTTGTGTGCCCTGCCTACCCAATAAGTATTTTCCAAATTTCCTCAAAAAGGAGCGGTTGAATAGCTTCGTGTCCTTTGCCTTTTAAATCAACATTAAAAAATATGCAAATGAACAAACTACGATACAAGTATCTACCTTTACCCTAAACAACAAATTGCTGAAACGACTGTCTCAAACGACACAAGAATCCCTTTATTAAGCTGTACGCCCGAGATAATCCTAACAGAATCAAATGAGTTGCAACACATCGCCCCACTTCATCAAATAACCGATTTCCTTCTAAGAGGCTCCAATGGCGTATGAAGATAATATTAACGACTCGCGTCTACAAGCGATAGGCGATGAGCGGTGCAATAAGCGGTTGCATAGGAGGCGCGACGAGCGGTATCAAAAAAATAGCAATACCTACCGTTGTGATCGAAGTCGCTAAAACCGTTGCGATCCAAGTTACAGTAAATATTACAGTAATTGTAATTGCTGAAAGCAGAAAAATTCAATTAAAATAAATGTGCAGAAAACGTTGCGGTCTACCCATACCATCACGCTTGTATTCCCAAACTAGGTAGGCAGAGCAAACAAAAAGCTACATAAACAAAACCATAGCTATATCACGCTCCGTGGCTACTTCTAAGATATTTTTAGGCTTTGAGTTGGCAGGTATAATAGTGACAGCTTTTAAACTTTCGTGATTCTCACACATATTTATATTTACGCGGGACTTAATCACGGTATTTTTTAATTACCTCTCGACGTTTCGGCCGCGTTACAGTGACCGTGGTCACGAGTTGCCGAAACGTCAAGAGGTAATTAAAAAATACCGTGATTAAGTCCCGCGTAAACATAAATATAATAGTGACAGGTTACTAACATGTCGCCTAAACCTATTTCCTTGGCCGCCTCTTACGACTCCACGGAAGAAAGGGAGAGGTGTTATTCTAAATCGGACACCACACGGAAATACACAGTCTATACGGTCTAAGTTAAAGTAAACATCACTACCGAAGTTACAGTAAGTAGTGCAATCGAATTATCAGCCAACGCTGCGATCAATAATTGCAGAAATACTTAAAATTTAAGCTGCTATAAACTTTCCGATAGAAATAGAAATAGAAATAGAAAAAACTTTATTGTTAAACCGTGTAACATAGATGTTTACATAAAAGCATTAGCACCAACGGTTACCCATTACGGGTGTACAATATTTACTTAATACTAAGGAGAAACTGGTCTAATATTATTTTACATTAACCCGAAAAGTCAAAAAAATCTTTCAAGGAATAGAAACAGTTCCTAATTAGCCATATTTTTAAATTGCCGATGTTGCACCGCTTGTCGCTTGTAGTCGAGACCGTGGCGTATCTGCCACACAAGTTGCCAAATAAATCTACCGACTGATCTACTACCCTGATCACTCGCGCTTTGGATGAGTATGCCAATTTGTTTACCAACTGATCGTCTGATTGCGTATTGGCTTGTTGATCTTGATGTGAATCTGATTTTATAAACCACAGTAGTTATTGTTTTCCGTGTTTTACATGTTGGAAGGCCTCTTCATTTCTTCTGTAAATGTCATGACAGGCGAATTAGGAAATAGGTATGTTAAGGTATGTTTCAGGAGACAGGCTAAAAACATCTGTTTTTAAATCTTAAATTATGATAGAAGTAGCTACAATACGTAGAATTGTCCATGATCTTGTCTATGTCACTTTTTATATGTGCTCTTTCTACCCTGCAAACACAGGCGTATATGAATGTATATTGTGGGAAAGACTCTAACAGAGAGATCTCTCTCTAGGCCTGGGGACTGAAATCCACAGCGAGAAAGTTGGTAGTTGTATTTATGCAATCAATCTTGAAAACTTTATGATGAAGATGACGTTCATAGAATAAGTTCCATTACTTCTCGATAGATGGCGATAAGGTGCTCTAAAATCTTTATTAACATCAAAATAGCACAGTCAATTTTCCTATGCCAAAATAAGACATAAATCCCTGTTTCGTAATGGCATTTCCACGAATAACATTTCGTTAAACCTGATCCTGAATGAGAAGCAAATCGGTCGACGGATCGCTCGATTTCACGCAGTAAATTGGTCGCCGTTATGATAAAGACGTGATTGAACAGGATTGAGATATCATTGAAAAGGTGATGAGTCGCGTGAAATGATGTTTCAAGTGTTTGGGGTATTGCTGAGTTAGGTTGTGTTGAATGTTAGATTAGGTTACACGGGGCACAAAGAGTACATACATACTAATATTACGCCTGTATTACTATATAGGGTAGGCAAACTACATGAAATGTTACATGGTCAAACCCATAACTATGCCCGAGTCGTAGCTATTTTAGTTGGATAAAGGTTGGCGCTAAATTTCCTTGTCTAATGAATTAAAAAAAAAAAAAAAAAATTAAAGGAACAGTGCGGCTGGTAGTGCGTACTTGTGGCGCTGATTCTCAATTGTTTTAGAATGTCGTTATTCCGCCGTTTCGAAGTTCGAAAATTCTTTACACATCATGTAAATGTTACATTTTAATATTTTCCAAAAAATATTAGTACTTTATACTGCTATACATAAATTAATAAGTATTTAATGCCCTTTTTTATGCCGTCACATATCTCCACAATTCAAGATAAGAACATAGCCGAAAGAGATACAGTTTTAGAGATAATTCAAAAAGTTTCAGCTTCGATTAGCCGAAGTGAAATATTCCGCTCTCGTTCGCGAAACATTTGGTTTATTATTAAGCAAACACCGGCACGAGAACAATATTTAAATTAGTTTGACAAGAAACATCCGAGTCGGAGGGAGGAATGCGAGAGCACAGTTTTATTTTAATACTAGCTGCTGTCCGTGACTCCGTCCGTGAAAATTCTAGTTTCACGATTACATGGATACTGTATTTTTTTGCATACCAATCGTAGACAATGTTTTTCCTGTTAAACGTTGTTAAAGTGTCAAAGCGTGTAGAGTGACAGACAGATACATACACACATACAAACATCACAATTTTATTCCCAAATGGGCTAGGCAAAGGACACCACAAGAGTTAGCCTTTTTTTAAGTTTGTAACAGGTTATTACTAGTTCTAGTGGCAGAAAAAAACCTACTAAGAAATTTCCGTGCAAAAAAAACGCAAAGTACCTTTAGAATCAAACCAGATTGTTTCAATCACACGACAAATTGTTCATCGAATTTAAAAGTTTATTTAAAAACTTCCTCGTGTTACAATATCTTTCAAATTGTTTCTTAATTTATGAACTCTCTCGTCCCTCTCGACTGCGCCGTTTGTGATGAAACTTTAATATTTGGTCCAGAAATTTAATTCTCCGAATCCAATAGAATTAGCAAAGTTCGTAAATTGTTTTTGGCGCCGCGTTTATCTTATTTGTGTGTTGCTGTAATTAGGGGTTTTAGGATATGTAAGAACTGTCTAGGAAGCTAGTGATGACTAAAAGTAAGTCACGGTAAATTTTTTCGAAAATGATATTATGAAATAAATTTAAAATAATTATGAAAAAACCCGGCCAAGTGCCAGACGGACTCGCGCACGAAGGGTTCCGTACCAAAAACAGCAAAAAAAAAACACGTTTTCTCTATGGGAGCCCCCCTTAATTATTATTATTATTATTTTGGCTTCAGTATTTGTTGTTAAACGTATATCGACCAGATCGGCGATGTAGTAAACAAAGCCCAAATTAGTAGTACCCGAAACCGTCGAGCGTGTATGACAAGAGTGATGAATGTGAGTGAAGCGAGAGAAGTATGTCAGAATAGATGCGAGTGGCGCTCTGTTGTCTCTGCCTACCCCGCAGGGAATAAGGCGTGACGGTTATGTTATGTATGTATGTATTTGTTGTTATAGCGGCATCAGAAATACATGATATGTGAAAATTTCTACTCTCTAGCTAGCATTCAAACTTAAAAATAAAACTAAAACTTTGCTAGAAGTGGCTGCAAAGAGTGATAATGGTCAAAATCATGGTGTTGTCTGTCACGATTTGTGTGCTCTGCCTACCCCATTTCAGAACACAGGCGTGATTGTATGTATGTATGTTAAAAATAAAATCCGAGACGCAGCCGTACTTAGCAGAGAACATTACTAGAACTGTCACGACATCCGGATCCCGGTCACTTCCGGAAAAGGCGGAAGTAGGCGATTACAGCGCCCTCTGTAATTACCCCCCTCGCCTCATTTGCTTTACTGTCTGATTATTATTTCCTTAGGATTTTGTTGAAAATACTCGTAAAATGTAGACTGGTTTGCGTTTACTTTTTGAGGGTATTCTTTGTTGATGTTGTTGCCGTATGGTGTCGGGTTTAGAATTCTTTATTTATTTCGTAAATGTCATAAGAGAGGTTAAGTTATTCTTTAGGCGACAGGCTAGAAACCTAGCTACTTTTATAGTACCTTTTAACTTAAAACCTAACTAATATTCTAGAAGTAGCTACGGTATGTGGAATAGTTACGGCCATGTTTTTGTAGCTTTCCCTGTGCTCTGCCTACCCAATCTGGGTAAACAGACGTGATTTGTTTGATTATTTATGTAAGTATGCAAATCGAATTACGATGACAATACATAAAGCAATTGACAAAGACATAGCATTTAAATCCACAGCCTTGGTAACTGAACGAATTTCTCAATGCATTGCTAAATTAATTTTCTTTGGAGTTAGGTCTCTGCCACTCTTTCCTCCAAAATTTAATAATTAATTATTAAACCTCCAATACCTCTAAAAATTAAATTGAGGTATCGATTCCGTGATTACCGTAAGCTCAGGTTGCTTTACCCCAACAAAGGCAAACCAATTCATGGTTGTTAAAAAACAGTTTATGGTTAAATTAAAAACGCTTGATATTCTTAGTGGCATTGTATAATATGTCTTATCATCATACTGCTTTATTTTCATTTATCAAGAAAATGTCACTTAACGTTACAGTAACTAACCAGAGAAGGATTAAGCAAAAACATCCCATACCTCTCTCACTCAGAGCCCAAATTTTAACAAAACTACAGCCAAGTATAAATCCCAAAGCCTATGCCTTGTTATGTTAATCTGGACCAATTAGGAGAGTGGTCCTCCAAACCGCAGTTTGCCTTTGTGCCAGACAAAGATTATTGAAAACCCTTTGAGAAACGTTTAATAAAAAAATCAAAGGTTTGGTGTCAGACTGTAGTACTAACAGTATTTAATTGAAGTTATAGAAAAAAAATAGGTACATACATACAATCACGCCTGTATTCCCAAACAGTATAGGCAGAGCACACAAAAACGACTATTTCACGTTTTGTGGCCACTTCTAGCATAAATATTTTTGGTTTTGAGATGGCAGGTACAATAGTGACTGGTTGCTAGCCTGTCGCCTAAAGTATTCCTTAACTTATGTCCTTAGTCGCCTCTTACGACATCCATGGAAGAAACGGAGAGGTGTTATTCTAAACCCGACACCACACGGGTACAAAATACTTTAAAATAGAGCTTCTTGAACGACAAAATATTACAGGTGAAAGTTGGTGAAAACAAGAGTACCTAATACTATGAAAAAAGGCCTAGTATATTGGCATAGCTGGTAATAAAAAGCCAATTGATGACTTTTATTTTACGGCGTAAAAACTGCCTGTTCTATGGATACTAGACAATGGAAAACCAACTCATTGCTGATAAATATCCAAGAGTAGAGAGCAAACATTCGTGCTCGGGAATCGAGCCTGGGACCTTGAACTTCACAGTCAGGTTGTCTGACCTATGGACTAACCGGCCGTCTAGATAAATGATAAATACGAGTAGCTTGCCAGCCAAACATCCAAAGGTATATCTGATTTCCTTAGTCGCCTCCAAAGACATGTACCATCGCGAACCGGGATTGTTGAGCCACTTACTTATGTTTGTAACTTGGTCGTGTAATACTAATCCAATAGCTAACATCTAGTCGGTTACTTCGGTCATTGATTACACGTCTAAATTGCGAACAGTGGCCAGTGGCTCCACAATCCCGGTTCGCGACTGTACATAAAAAATGGGGAAAATGGAAATAATAATACAAAAAATTAAAGATAAATAACCGCTCTTTTACCCTGGAAACTAGTATTGAATTCCTTGTAGGTTACATTTTTGACAGCACAATATTCTTCTCAGCACACAGAAGACTTCACAACACTATTGTGAGCCGACTTGAGTTCACCTTAACAAAGCTTTTCATATTCCTCTCGCATCTGTCCCAGTCACCTTTTCAGATATCGATGTCGATTGTCGACATAGATGTCGGTATCACTACCGTAGTGCTGTTTCCGGATATCCGTGATTAGGTTGTCGGAAAGTTTGAATCCGTATCAGGGTAATGTTGCAAAAAAGTTGCCTATTTCTTTATTTTCTTTGGGACACGATTTTTAATTAACGGTATCGATAGTACAAAGTATGTAACCGAACACATACCTTGATGTATCTTCCTGATAACTATCAAGCGTTGCACATCAGAACATGAAAATAAAATAACAATTTAACGAAAAAAAAAAAAAAATGAGAATTCTAGACACCATACAACTTGGTACGTATACAAAATGATGTATAGGTAGTAAACTATACCGTATTACCTAACCTAAAAAATAACCTAATACTTATCATATCCGGGCAAAGTAACCCAAACTTACGTATCCGTATCCGCACCAGTCATCGATAATCCTTCGAGGCACATCACTAGCAGCAATTATTCAGAGCACAATACGACGCTCGGTAATCGAACATCGGTCAGAGAGGATTGTTCGCATTGTGAGCTTTTTAAAGATGGCTGATCGAGAAGCCTGGGCTTGAAGGTTTTCGGTGAATGGAACGCGGAATAAAGAGGATGGGACAATTTGGTGTTGAGATATCTGCATGGTTTTGCGGATTGGGGTTTTAAAGTGTTGTTCACACTCTTTTGTCTTTTTAAAAATGTTTTGTGTGAATACTTACATACTACTGTCACGATTTATTTCTCAAAAAGAGTAGACAGAGGAATTGAAACGTGACGGCCAAAACCATGTCTATTTTGCGTTTCAAAGCCTATCAATTATAATAAATGCGGACGTCTCTCTTTATTTGACTGTCGGTCTGTGAGTCTATTACTATTCGGCCCGTCACCTTATGAACTATGTATTTAGGAACAAAATCAAAATGGATTTTGTTTTATTTGTGGGAAAAACTGTATAGTCCAAGATACGCAAGAACAGATAATTATGCAGGAAGTCTCCGGCTTAGAAAAACACCCCTTCATTTCTTCCGTGGATGTCGTAAGAGGCGACTAAGGAATTAGGTTTAGGTATAATATCTTAGGCGACAGGTTAGGAATCTGTCACTACTACGTGAAATATGTAGCGCTTCGTGCGTTCCGCTTACCCTATCAGGAAATACAGGCAAACAAAAGAGACAACTAGCATGTATAATTTAGAATTTTATAACAACAATGTGCACTGAATACTCGATCGTAATAACCACTAACACCTAGACCTTAATGGAACGGCATAGTAAAATCTAGAAAGAATTTGCAAGCGATCCTTCCTGAATACATTAAGCCTGATTCAAGGATTCTTCCGTCGCGACAATCTTTGAGAGCATGATTCAATTGAATCTACTGCACAGATAGGATGAATCGGTTACATCACTAAAGTTATTCTTTGACATTTCTCTGACGTTTTTTTATCTTAACTATACAGCGTGTGATTCTTGCGACCATGTTGTATTTATTGTAGGATATCCACCCAAAAGATGGACAGACGACTTTTTATAGGTCGCCGGAAGACGCTAGATGCAGGTCGCCTCCAACCGGTACTTGCGGAAGTCCATAGGGTAGGCCTGTGTTTAGCAGTGGACGTCCTACGGCTGAGATGATTATGTATTTTAAAGGTCGATAGTAAAAACCCTAATGAACGTAGTTTTTCGAGTGCTAACCGTCTCATTTATCTGGCTACATTTTACGAATGAGCTGCAGATTTCCGGTGTCGTTTCCGACCAAATAGTCGATGGAACAGTTTCTGTTTCTGTAATAGATAACTCAGCGTTTGTGTCACATTAATTTAACACAAAATAATTCAGACGAATGAAACGAAACGAAAAAGTACATAAGTAATCCTGAATTTTTTTGATTTATTTTCCCAACCGTGAACAAAACCATTTAGTAGGATTTAGACGAAATTTTTCAGCTGATTGTTCAATCGACTTAAAAATGGATACATCTAGGAAACATAACATGAAACAGAGAACAAAGCACAGTTGCTAAAAATTATAGTCACCAAAAAAGCATATCTCTAAAATTTTCATTTTGTTGGTAGGGTTAGGATAAAACTAAGGCATCTGTTCTTTGCCCTGTCGCATGCACCCGTGCAGCGGTGACCTGATATTACCCGGCGTGATTTAAGTGATTTTGCAGTTTCATTAGAGGAGTGGAAGCCATCTTTGATTCCCGGACGTTGATTATCGGGACGGCTAATACTGTTGAATTTTGAAGTCCCGTTTTTACTGGACGGTAAATGTTTAGAATACTAAGAAAAATAGTCTGTGTGCAGGTAGGTCGCGAATAGAATATTATAATATATATTATTTTTAGGATTAACATCATCGCGCTTGAATTTCTAAACGAGGTAGGCGGAGCACACAAAACGCTACATAGTATAAACCGTGACTATGTCACGTTTTGTGGCCACATCTAGCATATTTTTAGGTTCAAAATTAATAGGTATACCTTATCCTAATTCCTTAATCGCCTCTTACGACATTCACGGGAGAAATGAAGAGATTTTATTCTAAGCCCGACACCACACGGGTTTTAGGATTAAAATTAGACCAAATAAAGGTTCAATAGTGACAATTCGTCAGCCTCTGCCATCTTAGTCGCTTAAGATTACAACTTATACCCTACCACTCTACTATCCTCTTTGAATGTTTAATTCTTACTTTTTTATGAAAATTTTAATAATAAATTGAAAGTGTTAATAAAACGTATTTAAACAGTCCAGCCTACTAAAAGCCGAACAAGACGTTCCCTTGCGATTAACTGATGAATAATACATTTTAAGTCGTTGAGCTGAGTCGTTAACTTCAGAATTAAAATAATGTCTTTAATGAAATCATAGTAGGTATAAAATAATGATAAACCACAAAGTCTACCAAATTGAACAAATAACAATCATGCATAAATATCGGACCTCTGTAGGCTTACCACGGTAACACACTCTAGTCGTATCGCACGCGGGATAGTCTACCAGTCACTTTCTGACGTCTCTAATTAGACAGTGACAGATATAGTCTATCTCGCGCATAATTCTTCTCGCGCCTTGCTGTGCTGAGCCGGTTGCTTCAAAAGAAGGTACGCAGATCATTCGAAACGTTATAAAGATAAAGCCATGACTGACAGAAAAGTTGATTGGCAGATCTCTCTTTATAAACTAAGCCACTTTTGCATTACAGTTTGTGTTTTAGAGCGTCTGTATTTTCTCTTTATACGTACCATCGCGAACAGGGATTGTTGAGGATAGGTAAGTATGTTTGTAACTTGGTCGTGTAATACTAATCCAATAGCTGACATCTAGTCGGTCACATTGGTCATTGATTACACGTCTAAATTGCAAACAGTGGCAAGTGGCTCAACAATCCCGGTTCGTGACTGTATATTTGTCTCCGGAGTCGCTGTTAAAGACTGTGCCTGTAGTACCAGGATCGCATAGACAGCAAGAGCCCACGTACCGTCGCGAACAGGGTTTGCTGAGCCACTTACCTATGTTTGTAACTTGGTCGTGTAATACTAATCCAATAGCTGACATCTAGTCGGTCACATCGGTCATTGACTAAACGTCTAAATTGCGAACAGTGGCAAGTGGCTCAACAATCCCGGTTCGTGACTGTACATACATCACGCCTGTGTTCCCAAATGGGGTAAGCAGAGCACACACGAGGCTACAAAGCGAATACCATGACGATTTTGTAGTATTTTTTTGGTATATTATGTTTAAGTTTAAACATAGATGAAGGAGGCATAATAGTGTCAGGTTGCTAGCGTGGCGCCTAAACCTATTTCCTTAGTTACATTTTTCAACATCCAGGTTACAAATATAGAAGTTGTTCTGAACCCGACACCCACGAATTTTCTCTTCACATTTAACGCTAAGTCAGTGCTCTCTCTCTGACAACAAAGGACATAATTATCGAAAAAAGAGCAATAAGAAGGCACAATAAAATAACAGTGGAATACGAGAACGACACAATAACGTTCTTGCTTTGATTTCTCCGGGACATTTGATTTGGCCGCGACAAACTAAATATACTCCAGAAAATAGATATAACGAGAACAGTTGCAAGGAAAGTATTGCGACAAATTTCTGTTTGAGGAAGCTATTTTCTCTTTATTACTCTTGGTTTTGTTTGGTTCTGTGTTTATGTGGGTTAAATTAAATATCTGGAGTTCCTTGTTTGATAGCAGCAGCTAGCAATTATAGGTAAATAATTCCTCTTTCATAAATAAGTGTGCATAAAAAGATATTGTCAGAAATAAAGAAACAAAAAATGTACCTTTAATTTTTCTCCGATTGAAAATTAAAAAAAATTGCATAGGTCTGCTCAAAATCTGAAGTACGAGTACTATCGATTTCATGCCGTAAAAAAGTGTGCCCAGTTATGAAATGAGTAAAAATGACCGTTTTGTTACCTTCAAACAACTCAGAACTGTAGGTATGACAAGTAACAAAACTGACTACACGGCGCATGATTTTAGTGTATTTTGTTCTGTTGATTCTGAGATAACTAATCTGGTGATGCATTTAATATAAAAAAATTGAGTAAAATTATGTATTGTAACTACTTTTGAAATTCCCCAAAAATGAGCTTCGCAAGATGATTACATCTTGTATGATACATCTTTATGTCTTTACTTGTATTAAAATAATCTTTCTGCTATGCTTCTTGCGGCGTAATTTTCCAGGCAATGATAGTTTTTCCAAAGTCCAATACACAACGGCATAAAAGGCAATTGGCCAAAGCCAAGGCTTAAATTAGAATAAAGGCAATCCTCTTGCTTCGAATTTAACCCATGGCTTTAACATAAAGTGTCCAATTCACATACTGCGTGCAGCTCTGACGTTGACACTAAGCTAAACAATTGAACACGAGATACCTCTGTAATCTGTCTTAAAATGATCAAAGTAAATCTCGACAATCCGATTATGTAACCCAACATACACTAATATGACTTGAAGTAAAGCTTCTAAGAATATGAAGGTACCCAAGGGACTGTAGTTGCCTTTTGTGAAACTAAAATCTAAGCAGATATCAATATCAGGGAACATATAATCTTACGAAATGTACCCTAGAATATTTTTTTCGGCGGACATGTTGAATTGAAGAATAATATTACAAGTATAGGTTTTACCCGGCAAAGCGGCTTACAAAAGTGTCTCGTTTTTAGTTGGTTGTTAGGTCTGGAAATGTAGCTAATACTTTATTGAAAGAAAATTGTTTTATGAGTATACAATAGCATACATTATTTAGGCATCAATTTTTAAATGGGATAGGCGTAAGCAGAGCACACGAAATATTACACTGACAAAACCTATGGCAAAACATTATCTATTTCAAGTTTCGTAGTGAAAAGGGGCAAAATTAAGGAATTCAAAAGAAAAAGTCACATGGACTTGAAAAGCGATGAAGCATTGTCTCTCACAAAGTCAATGATGACAATTTTCAGAAAATGCTCTTCAGGTTATAATATTTACAGTAAATTTTCGGCCATACTGTATAAAAAGGTATCATTACATTCACTCGCATTTCAAATATTTATAGTATTTCACTAGTTTTCAATGTTTATGCTTTAGCAGTCATGGTTTTGGCTATGGAAAATTTCGAACCATCTGCCTACTCTATACTGTTTTAAACTTTCGTGATTCTCACACATATTTATGTTTACGCGGGACTTAACGAACACGACTTAAGTCCCGCGTAAACATAAATATCTGCCTACTCTGTTTAGGAATAGAGGTGTTTCAAAGCCACGCTATTATGACTTTTTCCCGACCACCAAGCTGTTAGCTAGAAGTAAACGCTTCTAATCTACAGCCTTCACAGAAGCCCCTTTTCTTAAACCAAGCAGATTTCCACCGGACACAGGGTTTACAGTATATGCTAAAATCCCAGAGATTTACTGCCCGGCGCGCCCACCTGGGCTGGGGCTTAGGCCGTCACCGAGACGGTTGATGTGGAAGCTTTACGTATACTGTTGGTGGAGTTTTGGCGTTTTGCTTAATTAGTTTTGACTGGTGACTGAAGAAGTTGTTTTTGAAGGGTGAAATAGTCGGATATAGTGGTTTTATTTATCATAAATGGAAACCAAGAGTGAAACTACATATAAATAAAGAATAATAATTGATTTATAGTAAACGTCTGAGTGCTCAAAACCTAAAAAAAAGCTTGTGTAGGTAGAGCATAGAAAACGTTACGTAGTCAAAACCATGGCTATTTCACGCTTCGCACTTCATTTCCGCTTCTAGGATGATTTTTATTTCAAAAACCAGATGGAAGAGTTAAAATGGTGACAGGTTGCTAGCCTGTCGCCGAAATAATACCTAAATCTATTTTCTTAGTTGCTTCTTACGACATCCATCAGAAAAAATGGAGAAGTGTTAATTTAACTCGATACTACACAAGTATTATTAATATAAAATTAATATATTGCGCCATATGGGTCAGGACCAAAAAGTTTGCACCTGCGTTAAGGTGCGTTAAGTCGTATTTGAAGTTACTACTAACTTTTCCGTTGTGACACGAAAATTAACGTATAAACGTATAGCTAATTTTCGTGTCGCAACGGAAATGTTTGATGTAATTATAATCACGATTTAACGCAGGTGCAACTTTTTGGTCCTGACCCATATAGTAGTACAGCGTGAAACAATCGGTTCATTTACATAAAGTAGGTATAGTACATAATATTTCAATCTCAATTGTCAAAAACATAAAATCCATAATCAGTACTCAAACTCTAAAGTCAATTAAAAAAAATCCCCCCAGAATCCTACTTAATCAATACCCCCACGTCACAAATCATAATTACCCCAGTCACCCCGTAATTATCTTCACGGTCCATTTGGTCATTAGCCACCCTAACCCATTGTGGCCGCTGGCGTGCGCACGCGATTTGTCACGGGACCGCTGCGTTAATGGTAGGGATGGGAGATTTTTCTTAAGACGTATTGGAAGTTTCAAAGGGGAGGGGGAACTTTGAGGAATTAGGAGAAAAGTAAGCTAGATCAAAACAGAGCAAACTGACGTGTGCTCCTACTCAAAAATGTGACTTTTCGTATGAATCTATATCTGTTTTGAATTGAGACTCGTTTTCAGTTAGCTCTGTTTTAATCTAGCAGTGCAAAGGAGTAGTTCCCATTTTCCAACCTATCCCACCTAAATATATATTAACCTCTCGTATGCTACGGAGCAGATCTGCTTCATTTTGAAGGATATCTTTTTTTTTTTATCACCATAAATTTGTAGATATTGAAACACAAGAGACTGGAATGCTGTATATTTTTCATTTCCCGCATACGAGGGGTTAATATCATAAAGCTGAAAAGTTTGTTTGTTTGTTAGTTTGTTTGTTTGAACGCGCTAATCTCAGGAACTACTGGTTTGAAATGAAAAAATATTTTTGTGTTGGATAGAACATTTATCAAGGAAGGCTTTAGGTTCCATGGCATCACGCTGCGACCAATAGGAGCGAAGAAACATTGGGAAATGTGGAAAAAACGGGGAAAATTAGTCACTATTCCACGCAAACGGAGTCGCGGGCACAGCTAGTTTCTATGTAAATATAGGTGGGATAGGTTAGAAAATGGAAACTATCCGTGCAAAGTCATCGACATAGCTATAAAGACCAGTAGGTTACCAGTAGCACACTATTTACTACCAGGGGTTCACTACACTTTCCCAGTGCAATCTCGTGAAAGAACTACGAACGGCAGTAGGCTGGTACTCAACGTACGCGCGGGCATTTATCTATTTCTTCCGGGGATGTGTTTTAGACGACAGACTGGCTTCTGTCACTACGCGACCTTTCATTTATTTATAAACCAAAATTATTATTGAAATGTTGTTTTCATGTAACGTCTTATGTGCTCTTTCTATTTTTCACTGCACAAATTCCATTCATTGTCAACAATCCCAAGTTTGCACTTCGTCTCCCGTATTATCCAGCTATTCCACACTGCCATATTCCTGCTCAAAAACTGGCCGGAACTATCCTGCCAGCCTAATCCTGCGCCTGACAATTTGGCGCCAGCTTTACGTCGTCTGCCCGTGAACAGCGCGCGTAAGGCCTGCGACGGTGGTGCAAGTGAGAATGGAATAGCGGAAAATAAAGATGTCTTTTATACTTCTATGGTCTAAGGGAAGGGGTTTCATGTGGTGTTGGATTTAGAATAACACCTCTCTGTTTCTTCCGTGGATGTCGTAAAAGGTGACTAAGGAAATAGGTTAGGGTATATTTTAGGCGACAGCAACCTGTCACTATTATGCCTGCTAACTCAAAATCTAAAAATATTTGCCAGAAATAGCCATGAAACGTGACATTATCATGGTTTGTCTATGTACCCCGTGTGGTGCCGGGTTAGAATAGCACCTCACCCTTTCTTCCCGTGGGTGTCGTAAGAGTCGACTCTGGGAAAGGGTTAGTGTATTGTGGGCGATGGGCTAGCAACCTGTCACTGCAATATCACGTTTAACCACCTGGTTACCCTGAAATTGCTAAACGTGGCACTGGATTTTTTTTAATTCATGTGCTCTGCCTACCCCTCTTGGGAATACAGGCGTGAGAATATGTATGTATGTATGTCTATGTAGCGTTTTGTGTGCTCTGCCTATCCCATCTGGGAATACACGCGTGATGTATGTATGTGTGTGTACTGTGTTAGGGAAGTGTTATAATAGTTCCTGATTACACAATTACTTGACGTTCATTTTCTTTGAGAAAACTAAGTATCTTCATCTATCCTGCCAGCCTAATCCTGCGTCTGACAATTTGGCGCCAGCTTTACGTCGTCTGCCCGTGAACAGCGCGCGTAAGGCCCGCGGCGGTGGTGCGAGTGAGAACGAAATAGCGGGAAGTAAAGCTGTATTGTGCTTCCAAACATAAACATGTATATAAATACCTACAACACGCTTGTTATCCAAAACATACGAAACGTTTCATGTTTCATGCCCAGTAAACCTTTCACAGCCACATTTAGCTGAATATTTTTAGTTAAAACAGACAAAAGGGCCACAGTTGTGACAGGTTTATAATTTTAGTCGCCTAATGTATTTGATGTTTGTAGCCATTTCTACTATAATTTTAGATTTGAAGAGGTAATTATAGAGACAGATTGCTGGCCTATTGCCTAAAGCTTATTTTAACCTATATTCTTAGTCAACTCTCGAAGAAATGGATAAGTGTTATATCTAAGCCCAACGCCCCACGAGTTTCCCTTTCCTTTAAGATGGTCTAAAATATTATTATGTTTTCACTAGTTACTAAATTGTCTAACTAATATACATTTTGAGCACAGACGGAATCATCTCCCCGCTTTTAACTTAAACCACAAAACAAATGCGCATCACCTGCATTCGCGTGGCAGTTTACGCAAATTTCGGCCTTAAGCCTACTCGATAAGGGTGCAAATGCGGCGTCACCATAATTCCTGAAAACGTATTGCATCGTAACGAACCGTTATGTTAACAATGTGGTTTTGTAACAATTTCATTAAAGGTCATTCTCTGCCCACATTGACACTGTTAATTTACTGTGTCGGTCTGTCGGGAGTTATTCCGCATATAAATATTCGTAGCAGAGTTATTTTAAACAAAAGTAACACTTATCACATAATTACTCTCTTTATTTCTTACGAGGATCCTGTTAGTGGCGACAAAGAAAATTAGATTAGGTTTATTTTTAGGCGATTAATTAGCAACTTGGTCACTGTTTGACTTATTTTATGTACATAGTTTTGTACCTAATAATTACGAAGAGTAGCTTGGTCACCTGTAATTTTAAGTTAAGTTAATAATAATTACATACATTAAAAATAAGCCTCACTTTTATTTACTGTAGAAGACGAATGATAATGTGGGTGACCTGTGTGATGTCGGGTTAGAATAACACCTCTCCATTACTTCCGTGGGTGTCGTAAGGGGCGGCTAAGGAAGAAGCAAACTTCACTTCGTGCGGATGAATCACTGAAATACCAAAAAAGACAGTGTCTGGTCACACCGGGAAACTACCCCCGCCACTGCAAATATAATGGTCGGCAAAGAAATTGGTCTAATTTTAAAGTTTCAAGTTAGTTTGTCAAGAGAACTATACCGTGACTTTTTTTAACGAGCACTTGATATAAATGAAACGGATCTTACTGCTGACATACATTTTGTTCTGGAAATTGCTGGAGAACAATTTTCAGAATTAATGGAAGCGTTACGCATTCCGGGGCAAGCATTGTGTACGACGAAACCGGTCTCGCCGATGTTGCACAGTGCACAGTGTGTATGCAGTATCAGCAGTACTGTAGGCTTAGTACTGCAACACCCGCGGGTTTTTTCACACGCAGGATAGACTATCTATTACTTTCCGACGTCTTTAGATAGACAGTGACAGTTATAGTCTAATTTGCGCACATATTCTCTACTCGCACCCTATTGTGCTAAGCCGACAAGTCCTGCTACTTCCCATAGAGTATAGAAATATGGAAGGAAAAATGTGGACTAAGATTGAGCACTGATATTTTATTAGTGCTATTTCGATTCCGATATAAACAAAAAAAGTTACAACTTCTTGCTTCACTGCTCTCATACCTGGAAGCTAAGCACAGCAATACGCGCGAAAATACGTTGGTGAAATGACGCTTTAAATTTATAGATACTATCAAAATTTGAGTCTAAGTGACAAGAAGATATTTATGTGTCGCTAGTAATTTAAATCACTGTAAACTAAAGACAATGATACTGTAGGGAAAGACTCCAAAAGAAAGATCTCTCTTCCTAAACAAAAATCCTCAGAGATAAAGTTGGAAGTTGTATTGCCACCGATCTTCAAAACTCCGTTGGCGCGATGCCGAATTTAGTTTGGCAATCCAACTACAGATGGCGCTGGGGCGCTAAAGTACTGTTTTTACCGTCTTTACTGTGCGTAAGGTAAAATTGAGCTACTCCAAGTATACGCTTTTGTTACGGCAACTACACGGGTAGCCGGTAACGAGGCGGTATTGTGCTCCACTATTACCGTAAACCGCCGGTTGAACTTTTTTACCGGTAATAGTTCGAGAAACTCCGGTTGCCAATTGTTTCGTGGCTTTGTAAACGGTTTGTACTTTTGTAAGGCTGTGGTCTTTTAATTACGGTTCAAGACAATACAAATATTCTACACGTACAACACAAGCGTTTATATGAGGCGCTAGTAAGCAAAGTACCGATGATGTTTTAAGAGGTGGTTTTCACATCACAGTAAATTGACCTTTAGGAGAAATCAAGATTTTTTAAAGTTTTTGTATAGGTACCAAAAAAAAATGTACAAAAAACTAGCCGAACCGTGTCTAAACTACGACGTGTTTGTTGTCTTAAGAGCTCTTACTCGATGATTTTTTTTGTCTCGCTAATAAGATGTTTAACTTAACAAAGTCGTTCCCTAATTTTCTCTTAAAATCTGTCATAAATCATTCAATGTTGCATACTTAAGTGTAGTATAAGAGCCGATTGCTGTCGACTGTAAAAACATCGGTATACATACATCACACCACACCACCATTACTGCGTCAAAATCACGTCTGTAAAATACCAAAGATCATCGACCTACACTAGCCCAGTAAAAACTGAAGTAGAATCCGTCAAAATCCTCGGACAGATCAAACTACCTATAAAACGTACGGCGAAAATCCGTAATACCAATCATTCTTCCAGCTTCCAGATTGTTTCGCGCTCTTTCAAGCCGAAAAACTCATGAGATTTTTCACCGGAATTACTCGGAAAACCTGAAAACTGGACGCGGTATGAAAATATGGAAAAATTCAAACGTCGAACGTGTACCGAAGCATCGAGTGGGAAAAACAAAAACATTTTTCGTCGCTGCATTTTGTAGCGAGGCAGTTTGTTGGAGGTGAACTGTGTAACCCAAATTTCGTCATTACAATCAAAACACGAGTCATTCTTGTCTGCGTTAATATCCATCAGTTTGTGTGGGAACTTAGACAGCGCCTCCCAGCGGCACTTTGACACAACTGTCGTGATCGACAAGACAAGAAAATAGCATTCCCATACAAACTGAGCGTCTAGTCTAGTGCAATGAAGTCGGTCAAGAAAATTGTACTTATTTAAAATCGTTATTTAATCCCGCTAAGTAATAAATAATATGATAGACTACCACTAAAAACAGTTAGCCTTAGCCTGTCCAAAATAGGGTAAAAAAAACTGGACACGAAAAACCTCACAACTCCTGCAGTTGGTGCTGTGACACATTTCAGTTGTTTTTTCTTGTCGCTCGCCACACAATAGGAGTGAGTGAATAAAATATGAGGCTAGTGTTTCACGTAGCCTAGTGTTCGCCTATAGGCTGTCATTGTAAAACTTTATGCTGCATGTCGACAAACCGCTGGAAAAAATAATTGTTTCAAATTTTGCGCCAGTTGATGGATTCTCCCCGTGTGGTGCCGGGTTAGAATAGCACCTCCACCTTTCTTCCCGTGGGTGTCGTAAGAGTCGACTCTGGGAAAGGGCTAGCAACCTGTCACTGCAATATCACGTTTAACCGTCTGGTTACCCTGCTGAAATTGCTAAACGTGGCACTAGTTTTTTTTTTTTTTTTATTCATGTGCTCTGTCTACCCCTCTTGGGAATACAGGCGTGAGAATATGTATATGTGACGGATTCTATTAGCCGGAGCTATCCGTTTTGGGATATTTTTCCTACCAGCCTCAAAAAATTACGCAAAAGAATAATGTTGTCACATTAGTATCGACCACTTCATAAATTTGTGTGGTGTCGGGGCGTTTCTACCATGCATGTCGTAAAAGGCGACTAAGGAAATAGGTTAAGGTATATTTAAGGCGGAACTATTGTGCCTGTTTGAATCCGTTAAAATAGTTATGCTAGAAGTGGTCACAGGTGAAATAGCCGTGCTTTTGTCTATGCGGCCTTTCATGTGTTCTGCATTCCCCAATTGAGAACATAGGCGTGATTGTATGTGCGCATGTTGTAATAACTACATGGGCGCAAACCTAACTAAATTTATTTGGAGATGTAGGTACGTCTCCTATACCGAAGAACGTTATCGTAATTCTTTCCAATTCTACCAAAGACATCGGACATCGTCTTGCCATTAGGTAACTTTGTGAACGCTCGTCATTCCAATACGTGCTCTCGCCGCTTTCCTTCGTTAAACTGCCAGCCGCTTTTATGTAGCGAAATATTTTTAAAAACAAGAACGAATCGGACTTTTGCACGGATGATTCCGGACCACCATGTTGTTTTCTACAACATCATTTTTGTATTCCCAAACGGAATAAGCAGAGCACGCAAGGCGTACATAGACAAAACTAAACCATTTAATTTTTTGTTGCGTCACAATTTTAGACCTGAAATTCGTAACGATCTTTTTAGGGTTGTAGGGTTTGGAATCCTCTCAATTTCTTCCGTGGATGTTTTAAGTGACTAGGGAATTAGTTTAAGGTATGTTTTAAGCGACAGGTAGGTAGGTATATCTTTGTTAAATCTGCCAACTCAAAACCTGAAAAAAATGGTAGAAGTGGCCTCAAAACGTGAAATAGTCATGGTTTAGTCTATGAAGCGTCTCGTGCACTCTGCCTACCCCAATAGGGAATACGAGGGATATCTATGTATGATGTATGTTTAACATATTACTTTAATCACCCTCAAGACATCTAGTGAAGAAAAAGGTATGCGTCATTCTTTCCCGACACGACATAAATAGTAGATTTTTTATTTGGTTAGGTTTATTCGGTTTTGACGGCCCCTAAAAGCCTCAAAACTTCCCTCATTACATCCGATTCGCAAAGGTCACGTAAAAAGTCAATAACAGACCGTATTTTTCAAGAAAATCACAAACTACCCGCCGGAAGTCCGGTAAATGCCTCAATTTACCAAATCCGTGATTCCGCGAAAGCCTTAATACCTGCGCGATAATCGGTAGGATTTTCTTTTTCCCTCGAGGAATTCTGAAGGATATCCTCCTATTTAGAGACACGTTATTTTACGAATTCGCCAAAAGGTCCATCTGGCCTTAATATGGGCCTATTCTCAAGGTTCCGTGCCGTAAAGGTGAAAACGGGACTATTACTGTGACTTCGCTGTCCGTCCGTCCATCTGCCACCAGGCTGTATCTCAAGAACAGGGACAATTGAAATTTCCACAGATTATGTAATTCTATTGCCGCTGTAACAACAGACACTAAAAAATATTATAGTCGCATACTTAAAAGTAAATATTTCAATTCATATAAGATTAAAAGTGGCTCCCATATAAAGTGATTTTTCACAGTTTTTGTTACTGAACCATTCGTGCGCGAGTTCGACTCACACTTCGTTTTTGATTTTCTGTTTATTACATACAATGACGCCTTTGTTCCCAAATGGAGTAGGCAGAGCACACGAATCGTGACAAACAAACCATGATTACGACTAGCTATACCACGCCTTGCAGCCACTTCTGGCTAAGTTATTATATTAATATATTTATTACTAGCTTTCCGCCCGCGACTTCGTTCGCGTAAATTTTCGGATTTTGGGGTCGTAGGTTTCTGAGCCTATTCATAACAAACAAACAAAGTTTTCCTCTTCATAATATTAGTGTAGATGTAGATATCTAAACCCAAATATTTTACGGAATCCTCTTTTTTTAAAAATAAAATTTAGCCTATGTTACTCGTGGATAATGTGGCTTTCGAATGGTGCAAGAATTTTTGAAAACGGTCCAGTAGTTTCTGAGCCTATTCATTACAACCAAACAAACAAACATACAAACAAACAAACAAACAAACAAACAAAGTTTTCCTCTTTATAATTTTAGTGTAGATATTTGCTGTTTATAATATTATTATCTTCGATAAAACTGTTACGGCGTATCCTAACATGCAATCTACGTTTAACATGCAACTACGGCGACACTCAAAATGTAAAATACGAATTTATGTCAAATAGAGTTTGGCTCGACACGTTTATGACGACAGTAACGAGTATAAAATGCCGTAAATTCTCGTGTTCTATCAGGATATAACTATCCAGGTGTTTAATAAAAGTGGACTGGTAGAATCCGAAATTAGAAAAAAATACTCAGAGCACACGAAGCATGACGTAAAAAAACCATGATAAGGTTTTAAAGTTAGTTTTTTAAGGTTTCAAAACGATATATTATGCCATGTAGATAGTGTCGGGATATAATAAAATAATACCTCTCCATTTTTTCCATGGATGTCGTAAGAGGCGACTAAGGAAACAGGTTTAGGTATATTTTAGGCGACAGGCTAGCAACCTGTCACTATTATACTAACTCTTCCATCTGTTACCAAACCTAAAATAATGCCAGAAGGAGCTGCAAAACGTAAAATGGTCATAACCATGGTTTTGTAATGTTTTAAACTTTCGCGATTCTCACTCATATTTATATATGTATGTCGAGAAGGTAAATAAAATCGAGATTAAGTCCCGCGTACTTACATATAAATATAACCATGGTTTTGTCTATATCGCGTTTTGTGTGCTCTGCCAACCCATTTGGGAACAGGCTTGATTTTATGTATGTATTACCTCGCCTTTCACTACATTTTCGTTTATCCAAATAATATATATTATCAAAGAAAATCCACGAGTCCCACATAAAGTAATATTAAAAATACTCGGCGAATATTTAATAATTCGGCTCGGGTCGGGGTTACATTTCTGGTCCTTTTTAATGTGGACCCTTTGTGGTAAGCGGACCCAAGGGCGTTGTACCTAAAGTCCCTAAAATAGCGAAGACACACTGTGCGGCAGAGCGTGTGGCATGCCACATGGGTGCAATAAAATTGATACGAAAAAAAATTAAAGTGGTTACGAACCAAAGTATTGGTAAATATAAATATGACATCAACATGTTGGCACGCAAATCGTTACATGGAAAAAAAAAACATGATTATTCCACGTTTCGTAGTCTTTTTTAGTTATTTTTAGGATTTAATATAAATATTAACAAGAGACTTAAGCGTACAAAATGATTTGTCAATGTTTTATGTACCTAAGTAGGTTACGTAAGTTTGTATTGGTGGACTAATGCAACTAAATTTTGTCGCAGACTATCTTTACCAATTGAGTTGAAATTTTGCTAACTTGTGCGAATGTGATGACAATACGACAATCTGGAAGTAGAATTTTGGTGACGTAGTAGCCAGTATTTTCCCTGCAGTAAGAAATTCTTCAAAGATTAGTTCTTGAAACATCTACACATACGGATATCTGCCGCATGCTTCACCGCAACAATTAGTGTGGCGCATTGTATCAAGAGCATTAGTAAAGGTCTATACATACTTAGGCGTTTAAGGCAGGTGCTCATTCAGTTTGTGGATTAAGCCGCGGCCGAGGCATTTCGGCTAAAATTATTTTCGGATAGTGGTCGAGGGGCCGTTAATTTTTCGGAGTACTTTCGGTAACACAATATTAATCTGTGTCCATCTGTAATGCTGGGATTTCGAATGTTATGTTGATTGTTGGTTTAGAACGACAGAATATTGACTGGGGTTGTTTAGAACGGTAGCATTATGATCGAACGTTAGAGCTTTTCGAATTGTGTCGGGTTTAGAACAATACCTCTCCATTTCTTTTGTGATTGAGTGCAGGTATACTTTTAGGCGATATACTGGAAAGCTGAGCTGATACTACTGTAGTTCTTTTATCTGACTTGAAAATGTGAAACATTCATGTTTTTATCCATGTTACGTTGCATGCGCTTTGGCTAGTTAATTTGGGAATAAAGGAGTGAATAAATGCATAATATTATGGACCTACCAATGATCTAATTGAATTCTGATCCAACATAGAACTTGTTTGCAGTGAACGTAAGTGGCATTGCATTGCTCGAAGAATGAAATATTTGTTACGTTTATTAACCCGTGTGGTGTCGGGTCCAGAATAGCACCTCTCCATTTCTTCCGTGGATGTCGTAGGAGGCGACTAAGGAAATGGGTTTAGGTAATCTTTAGGCGACAGGCTAGCAACCTGTCACTAATACTGCCTATTACATCTGTTTTCAAACCCAAAATGATGCTAGAAGTGGCTGCGAAACGTGAAAGAGTCTTAATCATGGATTCGTCTATTTCACGTTTCGTGTGCTCTGCCTACCCCATTTGGGAACATAGACGTGATTTTATGTATGTATGTATGTATACTATGTATTATGACAACGTTCAACGGTAAAGTAGAGATGGTTTTGTCAAACAAGTTGTTCCATTTACTGTAAAAGGCAACCATTTTAAAATGTGTGACACTGGTGATCATCATTTACTTATTGTTTTTTTTTGTTGCAGGTAAAGACAAAGACATTTTAAACGTCAACAATCATAGCGAGTGTAAGTAGCTATCACAGTAGTCCGATGCGCTTGGGATTGGCATCGCTTTGACGGAGGATAGCAATCATGATTCCAAGCGTCTTGGTATCGGTCGCAAAATGATTCCCATTGCGAGAGAAAAGGTTTTTTAATAAATCCGTTCAATTTATTGGCTTCAAATGCGCCGGCATAGGTTTCGACTGTTATGACGTTACATTACGTCATGACAAAAGACCCACTGCATTGATTTAGCCGACAAAAAACGTCAAATCACTAAATCCCGTTAGATTTTCAAGTTTCTTGCGTAGTTAGAATAAGAAAAAAAGTAGGCTAAGTTTTTATAGATTCCAACGGATCTGCTGTTTTTTTTTTTCCACGATGCGTCAAACACCATGTCGACTACCTTGCAGCATTACAATGTTAAGAAAACACATAGAAAATCTTAACTTGTCACGAAAGCTAACGAATGCAAATTAAAATACACCGACGCACTCACGCAAGAATAATCTTCAAAAGAGAAACTTTGAGATGAACAAGATAAAACGCTAGGTAATTCGGCCTCGCGATTAGATGCCCTTCATTTAATTAAAAAGAAGTTAAACGACCGACCCCTGCGGATGGGGAATCAATTTGAAACTTTGAAGAGCTTTCGACAGTAAAAAATAAATTGAGATACTTGCTTAAGTGATTTGGAAGTTTATTTTGTTTGGGACAGAATGTGATGGGCCGAGAGTCAAATGATTTTGAGAAATCACATTACGGTAGTTATTTATTTGACTGATATTTCCCCGTGTGGTGCCGGGTTAGAATAGCACCTCCCCCTTTCTTCCCGTGAGTGTCGTAAGCGTCGACTCTGGGAAAGGGCTAGTGTTTTGTGGGCGATGGGCTAGCAACCTGTCACTGCAATATCACGTTTAATCATCTAGTTACCCTGAAATTGCTAAACGTTGCACTGCTTTTTTGAATTCATGTGCTCTGCCTACCCCTCCTGGGAATACAGGCGTGAGAATATGTATGTATGGATTTACAAATACAACTAGGCTCGACGAACTTCGTTCCACTTTAGCCTGATTTTTTTTAGGTTTTCCAAATTTTTTCATCGTTAAACCTCACCAACGACAAACATTTCAAAAGCAAAATTGGCTAAATCTTCCCAACCGTTTTCGAGTTTTAGCGAGACTAACGAATAGCAATCGATTTTTGTTTTATATTGAAATAGTTATGTAATACGAGTAATTTTCATCTGTTTTAAACCTAACTTAGAATCGTGAAATAGTCAAGGTTCCGTCTACACCTCATTTTAAGTCTTCTATTAATATACTTCCTTTGCAAATATAGGCGTGATTCTATGTATGTTGTTTGTATGATAATTTTATTATGACTATTCATTATTCCATTATGTACGATAGACAATGCAGATCCGTTGAATTTTAAGCAAATACATTACAATGTTAACACAAAACATCTAACCCTGTCGCAGTTTTCTAAGTATCAAAATTCTAAACCTCAAAACCGCACCTCAAAATCGAATCCATAAAAATGATCCATCGTCTTCAAACCGCATTCAAAGACCGACAGTTTTATGCAATGATAAATGAACCCGATAAAGGAAGGACGTGTAATCGATACCACAATGACGTGGTCACAATCGAGATACCAACGATATCTACCCAGATATCTGCTCTAGGGATGTCCAATCTTTTACTTTTGAATCGATTCGACAACATTTTTGGTACGGTAAATCGATTCAAATAAATGACTATCGTGTTTTGTTTGTTATAATATCAAGGAATTGTAATGAAAGTGACATTTAATGTGATTTTTCATTCTCGTTACAACATAACGAAGTCCTCAACGAAGGCAGTTTTACTTTTAATGCGATGACATTTTGTAAACTATTGCTGGCGTTTCAATTAATTCTTTAAAAAATCCATTGATTTAAACGTACTTTTAATGATATTTTCTTTACGATTCGGTGTTATAAATTTAATAAAACTCGAATTTACTACGAACTGAATCGTATGTCATTCGTTTCACAACCCACTAATTTGAAACAGTACCTTTAATTAATAAAAATTATTAAACCTTGTCATATTATCACTGATTACCTTAGTTTTATGTGTTCAAAATCAATGTCGATTCAAACCAAAAACTTTGGGCAAGTATTTTTATTGAGTAGAACTTACAGTAACAAACATTTGATTAGGTACCTACTTTTATTTCAGCTGACTTTTTAAATCGATAAAACCATCGGAAACAAAAGCTCGGTTTCTAATATCGACTAATCTCGCATCCCTACCCTAGACTGAGGTATCTCGATTTTCCTTTGTGCGAAAGAACTCGTTAGACCCTGCTTTATTGCGAACAATCTTATCGAGTCTTTTTTGTGGAAGTGAGGTTTTGATTGACAGTAAGCTGGAGGGCTCAGTGTATACATATAGCTCAGCTAACAAGCTATATGACGTAGCTTTGGGAGTCAAAGATGGCGTCGTGTCACGTTCGTTATTCCAATCTGGTGCTCTCGTATGTCATGTTACTTTGCCGTCTTCTTTGTTTGAGATTTTATTGATTGGTGACTAACTGGTTGATTTCTGGGTTAGATGTATGTATGCCTAGGTTTTTGCCATCACGTGAAATCACGTCATTATTGTCAAACGTCGGGTCACAACACTAACATTCAGTTTGGTTTCTAAAGATACGCTTTAACTGACTACCAAATCAAAATTCAAAATACAAATTTCAAAACTTTATTCAAGAAAATAGGCTTCTAAAAGGACTTTTACGTGTAATTTTTGAGATTGCCAGCGTTTTAGAAAGACCAAGATTGTCAAGAAGAAGCGCCGCAAAAAAAAAACATTAAATTTTCATTATAAGTTGAATGACAGCTATCCTAACTAGAATTCATCTTACAAAACCTAAGCTCATTGTAACGGTTCAAAAGCAAGATTAGATTTGCCCGAAAACATTGGATTCTAGATTTCCTGAGTAATTCAATCCATTAGATCTTAGGTTATTCATTCAGACAAGGGATTTTATCTCGTTTATACCGAAAAGCTGCTCAAATCAGATGAGATTTTGTTGAATTTCGTTGTGATTTATTTGTTGGATATTTTTTTCGACGTTGGATTCAAAGTGATGGTATTACAAATGAATACAAACTATCTAAAGAAAATGATTGTTCTGAAATCTAAGACTTACTATAACATTTATACTACGTCTTGATAACTTAAGGACCGTATCGTTAATTATGGAAACAGGTTTGTAGTACTCAAAAAAAGTTATATAATAATATAAATATAATATATTAATGTCAATCTGTCAAGTATTGAGTCTAATATTGGATTCAGTACAAAAAATATTGAGAACTGTTGAAAATTTCCAAGATGAAGGGTCTATCCGCGAAACAACGATTTTCTACTGTGACCAAATATAGCGAAGGATCGGGTATGACGATGAGAAAAATTGCAGAAATGGAAGGTGTTAGTCTGAAAACAGTTTATAGCACTATCAAACGGTTAGGCATGAACCATACTTTCAAAGAATTACCTGGTCGAGGTAGAAAACGTGGTCCTTTGCATCATAATTTGGACAAGAAGACATGCGGGCAGTTTGCGAGAAATTAAGGTATTTCCACTCGAGATTGTGCGAAAAAATGCCAAACTTCTTTAGCAATGGTTCAACGTGCCAATGAAAGCAACATGCTGGTAACCTATAAGAAACAAAAACAGCCAAAACGCACTAAAACCTAGGAATCTACCGCTAAAACTCGGGCTAGAAAACTGAACGATAAAATTTTAACTAAAAACAAACAATGTATTATTATGGGCGACGAAACTTATGTCAAACTTGACTATATACCCTGCCTGGGCCGCAATTTTATACCGTAACGAAAGATGCAAAGGTCTCTCAAGAGGAAAAATCAATTTTTTGCAAAAAATTTGGCCAAGAGGTAATGTTTTGGCAAGCTGTTTGTCAATGTGGGATGAAAACGACTCCGTTCTTCGTTAAGGGTAACTTGAATGCTGATATTTACAGGAAAGAAATGTCTTCAGAAGCGGATATTGCCACTTATTTGCAAGCACAGAGGTCGCACATTATTTTACATCAATTTAGCTGCGTGCCACTATACTCGCCATGTGCTAGAGTGATATAGAGGGAATAACGTCTGCTTTGAACCAAAAACGTTCAATACCCCTAATTGTCCTCAGATAAGTCCCATAGAGAGATTTTGACCTCTGATGAAGGCAAGATTAAGAAAACATACTAAGCCAACAGATAAAGTCGAGGAATTAAAAAAAGACAGGATTCGTACGTATAAAACCTTCAACACTTTAGCTGTCCAACGGTTAATGAAAAACATTAAAAGCAAGATCGGGAAACTGGCCAAGGGGACCAGTAAATAAAAATAAGTTACTCTAATTATTGTGTTTGCACACTCATATGTATATGAGTTTAGTTGTTTTCCTATAATATAAAATGTTCCCACAAATTACGAATATTTTACTTGTTTCCATAATTAACGATACGGTCCTTAGTGGATAAAAGAGTCGTTGGAATGGGACGTCAATGTCGATTTTAAACAAAATCAAACGTAGCGCAGCTAAGAATAAAAATAGGCGGTTGATTTTGCCATTTTGATGAAATTACTGCTTAATTTAACTTAATGTTCTTACTTGCATGTTAGAACATCTCCGGAAAAAATGGAGAGAAGTTATTCTAAACCCCTAAGTGGCCTAAGTCATCACAAACAACAAGGATCATGACAAACAATCGCACTTATTTTACCAGCACCTATCGTTGAAATCATAACTCATATTTCCTCACTCAGCTAAAAATCTGACAGATCATAAAACTGTGATCTCATTTTTCACAAATCAGAGCACAAATTGTCGCACTGGTGACAAATGGTCGCGATGGTATTCTTGCGATTGCAGTGGTGAATTTTAGAAATAAGGAACAATTTTATTATGATTTTATTTCTGATCTCTTTTTCTTTTACATACCGTAGAAATCTGCAACATTGCCTATATATGTATGATGCAACTTTGCCTGATTTGAAAAACTGCTATTATTTACCAAACGGCTATGTATTTTTATGATTGCGTAAAAGGAGAAATACCGTTTGGTAAATAATAGCAGTTTTTCAAATCAGGCAAAGTTGCATCATATAGGCAATGTTGCAGATTTCTACGGTACATACCTACGCCTGTATTCCCACATAACGTAGGCATAGCACACGGAAGGTTAATTAAAACCATGGCTGTTGCACGCCTAGAAGCCACTTTAGCTTATTTTTGAGTAAGTTAGATCAAAGAAGTATAATAGTCACACATGGTACAGTCAAGGAAATTCATTACTGTGCCACTTTGTTCCATTTCACAACAAAATGTCACTGTGACATACCATACTTTCTACGACTCAAGGCAATATGAAACTCACTATGAAAATGTTCAAAGTGGCACAGGTATCAATTTCCTTGACTGTACAGGTTACGAAATATACCTACCTAAATATAGGGAGGTGATTCCTGAATATAATACGTTATTATCTAATTCGAACACGTACACTGATCAAGAGGTAGATAAATCAAAAGGATTATAATTCTTGTTTGCGGATTCACCCGTGGCATTTTATCTGAGAGTCTCGTACTGAAAAATGGATCTTTGTTTTTACTAAGACAAAAGAGAGAAGCGTTTTTTAAGACTACACCAAGCGTTATGCATCGGAACGGATTGAAAATAATTTTCTGACCTTAATTAAATTAATTAATTGTATAAAGGGGTCTTCAGAGATGGTCAAAGAAGTTGGCGGTTCATAATTACTTTTATTACCATACAAACACATACATACATACACTCCGCCTATGTTCCCAAATGGAGTATGCAGAGGACACGAAACGTGACAGATAAAACCATGATTCTGACTATTTGACGCTTCGCAGCCACTTAGCATAACTTTAGGTTTGAAAACAGATGGAAGAGGTAGTATAACAGTGACAGGTTGCTACCCTGACGCCTAAAGCATACCTAAACCTATTTCCTGAGTCGCCTCTTTCGACATCCAAGGAAAAAATGGAGTGGTATTATTCTAAACCTGACACCGCACGGGTAGTTTTACTTATTTTTATTATATTGTGGGGTTTTCCCCGTGTGGTGCCGGGTTAGAATAGCACCTCCCCCTTTCTTCCCGTGGGTGTCGTAAGAGTCGACTCTGGGAAAGGGTTAGTGTATTGTGGGCGATGGGCTAGCAACCTGTTACTGCAATATCACGTTTAACCATCTGATTACCCTGAAAATGCTAAACGTGGCACTGGATTTTTGAATTCATGTGTTCTGCCTACCCCTCTTGGGAATACAGGCGTGAGAATATGTATGTATGTATTATATTGTGTAAAGAATAGTTCCGAGTCTCTCGTAGTGAAATAAAATGAATATAGTGTCGAGGTAACTTCAATATACATTGTGTCTTCGTGATCCACCGTCAAAAGCAAGCGTCAGGTCAACTATGGATGACGTGAGTTTATCCATTTTATTCACTTAGAAAATTAAATAATTTAACACAGAGTTGAGCTCGTCACAGACTACGCATATAAGATAATAATATATTTTTATCTGCGTATAAATGCATTTTTCATAATGTCGGTGTTAATACTCGTACTACGTCTGTGGTCGGTGTGAACGAGCCTTTAGAAACTGATGTCGTTAGTGTTGTGTGCTACCCGTCTTTTGACAATTATAGTAAGTGTGTTAGCGGAAATGTGGGTAGTTGTGAACTGCTGTCAGCTGTGCCTAGTAGTCGCGCGGAAAGAGCGGCTGCACGCAGTGCGCGTCTGTCCGCAGCCGTGGCGCGTAGCTCCAGATGATGGATCACGGATTGATCCGAAACATGTCGAGCTTATCTCGGTATAAACAACGTGAGAAATTCCGTTATTTTTCACTATGAGTGAGTCTCACGGTAGTTTTATGTTTAAAATGTCGGTGTCAACAGATACTTGACTGTAAATCTGCGCTGTGTGTGTTAGCTTATTGAATTGTATAGGGAGCGATATTGACAGATATCTGTTCAGTAACAGATATCTTACCGTATCTGCTTAGTGTGTGACACGCTTTATACCTTATCAGAAAAAAATGAAAGATTCCAGTTTATAATTACGTCCAAGAAAACATTGAAGAGATTATTTATATCTGCGATATTTGGCTTCTAAATATCAAATCCAATTAATTAACCTAATTTTAAATGAACGTCATGTTAATTACCAAAATAAGTGAGGTTATATCCAGCCCGTACTTAATTTGGTAAAAATAATCTTTTTAATAAAAAATGGCAAACATAAACTAATTTAGCGCCTTTCATTCCATTTACGTAGCTTCGCGGAATGTGTATCGAGTGGAAAACGTTTACAAGATATTTCGTTTAGAATAAATTATTTTAAAATCATGTCTAGACTGGTTGGTCTAAAGCAATGGTTTTCAAGAATATTGTTATGTTTAAGTTGAACTCGCTTTTTTGGTATGTTTTCTTTATCTTTCGTTTTTGGGTCACTACTATCATTTTACTTAATCTTGCCAAAAAAACGGAACCGCTCTCATCGGCATCCATAGATAAATCTTTGTTCTCTCAAGGGTTGGCTGTAAGAGATCTTTTGTAGAACAAGTTCGGCTTTGTACTTCACCGTATTGTTTAGGTATATATTTTTTGTACAAAAACTTTCTTTACTTATTTCTCTGTAAGTGAACATCCTTATGATGTGTCTGGAACAAATCAGCTCATCGCTATCCGCTCTTCACTTAGACCATACAAAAGCCTAACGCCATTTAAATATCGGAAAAAATTTGCATCCCAATAACTCGTAACCTTTAGCACGGCGCCGGAATACTGATGCTTTGTCGCGCTCGATATAAGCGATTGGGTCGACTAAATTATAACAAAAACTGAATAGTTAATCGATAAAGTCTTTCTGAGAAAAAGATTAGCGCGCAATTTTTGTGATTGAATTTTGCTTTAGAAGTAAATTGAACAAAATTTATGAACCACAGGCTCGCACCTCTGAATTATTCGGAATCTATGTGCGAAATGAAATTTGATTTTTGCCACGTGTAGAAGTAATTCTATGTCGACTGTGAAGTTCCCAATCCGCACTGGGCTCACATCGGAGCCCAAGTCTGTGCTCAGTAGTGGGGCGTAATAAGGCTGAATGGATTATTTATTTATTCATTACTCACAATACATAAATTGCGCTCAGTTAGTTAGAATTACAAGTCAGGGTTTAGATTAACCAGTTACAGGAATGTTAGATCTCGCTCGGTTACCTCGGTTACTTTGCCTCCGTATTACCGAACGCGGCCAAAATCAACTTGGCAAAGTTAAATAATAATGGAAACAGGAAGGAAAACTTTACCTGCTTGTAGATGGTCAAGTTACCGGTGAACTATTCAACCGTGATTGGTGTTTGTTGTACGAGAGAAACTTAAAGAGGCAGATTTCGGCAGTTTTTTAGGCAAAGGTGGTCCTTCGAAATTTTTTATTGTGTATAGTGAAGTTATATTGTGTGTGTAGTTATACATATTGTGTGGGTTAGTTTATAGTGTGTAGTAATTTATCTAATGGGTTTAAGAACCTTTAGGAACTTGTTGTTGAATTTTGAATGACATGAAAACAGTGATAGAAAATTGTCATTAGTATCATGAAAGTTGTATGTTCGTGGGTAAATTGTTTGTAAAAAAACAAGCTTAAAAATGTCAAGTTTTGTTTTGTAATCTAGTTACAATTTTTTAATACAATTAGTTGCTAGTGACTATCAAAGATAGGTACATGTTTGAAATCTAGAACATCTGTTTTTATTAAATCTGTGCGGGACTTGTAATCTTAATTAAGTTTTCCTATAATTAAAATGTCCACTTCTTTATTAAATTTTTCAAGGTATCAATAAACAACCATTTTTATTTTCCGCACAAAATTTGATCACACTAAAAATGCAAAACGCGCACAAAAACTTCACCGCACAAAACGAAAGCCGCAAAATCTATTCGCGTCAGTTTAGTTCGCAAATCAAACGCAAAATAAAAGAGAATCGAAACGTATCGCTAACAATTCGCTTGTAACCGATTTGCGTATTATTTTTGTTAAAAAAACAACGCGGGAGTTAGAGGGGTCACAGAGCAATCACACGAGATCTGGTTGTCTAGGCTAGTTTGCATTTGAAAAAATATCCTACGTGTCATCAAGATAACTCATTTTACAGTGTTGTTATGTTTGAACATTGGAGAAACCGTAATACTCACTCACAATAAAATATACGGATAAGCTACGTCTTAAATCAAGTTTAGCTCGTATCGTCTAGTAGTAGAACTTCTTCCACAGACGTCATCAAATTTCAATGTGTTCTACATTGCGTTGACGCGAACGGTTGATATAGAACTATGGACTAGCTAGAAATATAAAAAGTAAAATTTCTCTTCTTAGTCGACATTTTCTGCTGGAATCTGGAATCTGGAATTGCTGGAAGTCGCGTATAACTTAGAATTTGATCTACTTTCTTCTTTGAACATCTCTCTGCCTTCAGTAGTTTTCATTATATTACTTACAGTCTTACATACATATTATCACGCCTGTATTCCCATGATGGGTAGACAGAGCACATGAATAAAAAAACTAGTTTTCATAGTTTTACCTATTGACAGGCTAGTGAGATGTGGATTTAGACAAGTATGGAATTATAACTATTGACGTCTTACATTTTCAAAAGTACAAAAAGACAACTCCCACATAACAGCTCCGTGGAGGCAATAAAGCGGCATGTGAAATCAATTTTAATATCGCTCGACAATTCCGCGTGGAAATTGCAACGTATTCATTCTGAGCGTCTATTTCGGTGGCAAAATTCGTTTGGTATCGGCCGTGCGAGCGAGCGGACTTAATTTATAGGCTGTAGCGAGCGAATACGCCGCGATTTTGAACGCGTTTGACTATTCATTGCTGCATTTGTCACGCTTAATGAAACTACGATGCATCGTGAAGAAGCAATGTAGTCCAATACGCAGCCAATTCGCGCGTACTTCTGGACAGAGCCTTATAGGCTGTAGCGAGCGCGAAAAGTTTATGGTGGCTCTAAAAATGCGCTGGTATTGTCAACTGTCATTGTTTTTGGAATTTATTGGCACAAAGGATTTATTGGGACATTTATTTATATTATGGCGCAGTATCATTCAATAAAAAATGTTAGTCTTGTTAACTGACTTTTGTTTGGTCATCGACACTTTTGAATTATGAATGTCATTGTCGTTGAAAATCATAGTGTTAAACAATTATTACATTATTAAAAAACTATTTTTATTGACATAAATTCACCCATTTCTTTGTTTGCTTTTACATGATTACAATATCGCGTTTGTTGGACATCAATAAAGATTTAAAGTACCTAAGTTCTTTCGCTTGAAAACCGCTGACACCTTCTTACTTGCACCATATATCTTAGGGCCAACCGGCACCTCGTCCGAACGTACAAATGGACATAAATTATGCCAGTTCATTACAAACGTACGTAAAACTGCGCCTTTGACAACATAATGTAATTGCCTGGTAACTACCCTCTGCCGAGTCCGTCCCAACCCTACTCGCTTGCATTTGGAACAACTTTTCTTTGCAGCAAAAATGAGGGTAGTCTGAATTAGATGCTAATTGCTCTGACGTTGCAATTGTGTCGAGTTTCAAGGGAAGCTCGTGCTTTTTGATCGAAGTTTTTTTTGTAATTAGAGAGATGAATATTTATGACGATTTAGATTGTTTTGTTTTGATGTGGAATTGTTGAGGATTGTTTGCCGTTGTGATAAATAGAAATGATGAATGCGATGGATGCTAAATTAATCAAATGATTTTTCGTGGTTTGAGTTTTTATTGTTTAAAAAATTAAATAGTACAGACAGCTAAATTAAACAGGCACGTAATTTTATCTAGATTAATCAATTACAGCAATTTTGACACTATTCAAAATATTGAAATTATTTTTTTATTTTTATTAAAAATATTTTTAAAATAAAATTATGTAGAAGTTTCTGACATTATTACTGATAATTTGTATCATTCTTTTCTTTATTCACGATTTAGATCGCCTTGCACTATTGTGAAAATTAGATGTACCTAAATGTATTGTGATTTCCAGAGCAAATAAATATAACCCAATCTTATTTAACATCCAAACCACTAATACACCTTTAAAAGATACTATCATAGCATCAATGTTAATGACTTTGAT
Organism: Adoxophyes honmai; assembly: GCA_005406045.1. NCBI lineage: Eukaryota > Metazoa > Arthropoda > Insecta > Lepidoptera > Tortricidae > Adoxophyes > Adoxophyes honmai. The sequence continues at coordinate 98,741 of BHDV01039397.1, read as the reverse complement.
ACACACGTGTATCAAAAATTGTTGTTTGAATTCTGTTTGCGCTTTCTTGATTCAGAAGCTAAACAGGAGTTGCCCTAGATTCTGAACTAACGCGCTGACGGCCTGGCTAACGTGTGTATACACGACTCTAGTTACTGATGCATGTTGTGTATGGTGTATAAACATTCTAACCCGGCGGGCATGATGTATAAAGTTGCATCAGGCTAAAACTAAATGTACGATATTGTACGATGGGGATTCTGCCGTTTTATCAAAAAAAAATTCGTCAAATTTCGTAACCCAAAAAATGTTTCCCAAATGTTGCATGTAAAAAATAAAAATGTAGGAAATAAGGTTAAGGTATATTTTAGGCGACAGGCTAGCAACCTGTCACTATTATACCTGCCAACTTAAAACCTAAAAATATGCAAGAAATGAGCACGCAACGTGAAATAGCCATGGTTATGATTGTGTAGCATTTCGGCGTTCTGCCTACCCCATTAGGTAATACAGGCGTGATTTATTTATTTATTTAATAAATACAATTACACGGCATTACAGTGTTAAATCAATACACCGAGCAACACAAAATCAAAAACTAAATACAAAATTTACATCACTTAAAAATACTAGATTGTCTACCATCCATCAACTCGCAAAATCTCAAGCATACTGAGCACACAGCCGGCCATCGCCACGCAAAAAAGTCACACTCAGTGATGTATGTATGTGTTTATTGTTCACTTATGTAACAATCTAGCATGTATTGAAGACTCTATCTTAAAGTCAAACTTAGTAAAACATGAAGGCTAATTTTATTGTCAACGTATCTTCAAAAATCTATGCGCCGTAACATCTCCGCATCCCACCACCGCGTAAAGCAGAAACAATGTTCCTGCTAAGGCAGCCATTTGCAATTTAATGAGCTGCTGTCTTAGTTATTCCAGTCTGAGATAGCTCTTGGGACTAAGTGGTTGTTTTAGCAGCTATTTTATGACTTGGATTAGAATATTGCGGTTGACTGTACTAAGTAGAAGGCGGAGATTTGAGCCGTGATTTAATATAAGATAACGTTACACTTGTACCTGTTTGCCGAGTTTATCTCGGCGTGTTTTCTGTGTGGTGTCTGGATAGAATAACACTTTTTTTAGTGGATGTTGTAAGAAGCGACTAAAGATGTAGTTTAGGATGCTTTAGGCGACAGGTTAGAAACCTGTCACTATTTAAACTGTTTTCAAACCTGAAATTCTGCTAGTAGTGGCTGCGATGCGTGAATTAGTCATTGTTTAGTTTCGTGAGCTCTGCCTACCCCATTTGGGAACATAGGCGTGATTGTATTTCACTAACATAATTTAAATTAATTAAGGTGACGTAATTAATAACTTACGTCTTTGTCTTTCCCTTAACTTTGCCCAATCCGGTGCACTGTATACACTTCATCAGTAAATCTAACCATTCTACTACCTAAGACAGCTTAACACGTCCAAGACATATTGGCCAATGTTGGTGCAACGAGGCAAACATTGGCCAGTAACGGTCGTTTGCCTTTAGTTCACGTTTGGACATTACCTACTAAATTGCCTTCTGACTCTGACTTCTGTGTGTATAAAAATCGGGTTGAAAAGCAAATTATTTGCAAAGCTTAGTGTTGACACTGTTGACGCCACAACAAATATTAATGACTACTATTTATTTCACATCACTGTGACGTCACGGATACGTTACGATTCATCCCCAGACTGCATCGTACAGCCACAGCGGCAATGCGTGTTTTATAAAATTTACCTTTTTTACACTTGTCAAATCCCTGTAATTTAGTAACTAAAAATATTTTTTGTGCGTCATCATGAGTTCTTTCGTCTATGATCATGTAGTCTTGGCTTGGAGAGAGCTGTAGCAAGAGGGATAATTATATAGCTTGTAAAATTAACTTCAAACTGTGATATACTCGTACGTAATTTTTTCTTTTAAGAAAGCAGTGGGTAGTTTCATATATCTCAATTTATTTTAATGAGTGTGGTTTTTTGTCACGGTTTACTAAACCCAATTTCAGGACTCTATTTTTAAAATTCCAACATGTTTTAAAGTTTTTTTTTACATTTCAATAAAATAAAGGTTCAATACGACTTGATTTTGTCTCGCAAAAAAGTCACACACTGATTTTCACATTTATCAACATTATTAATCATCGTATACACCGCCAATCCACGTCAAGATTATTCTACAAATGTTGGCCAAACATCTCGCTTGATCGCATTGGCCCCAACGTTGGCCACACCTCGCCAATGTGTTTGCTCCGTATAAATCCCACGTATTGTCTATCCCAGTAATCCGGGAGTCAATTTCTCTAAGCCTGTTTTGCTATTTGGTGTGTCGATAGCTTTATTTGTCCGGGCCACTGGTCCGGTTAATTCTTTTTAGGGTTCCTTGAAAAGAAAATGTGAACCTCATGCCATTTTGTCTCGTCTGTCTCTCCATTGAATTTCTTTGGCTAGTAAATTGCTTAAATTTTTTACGCCTATGTTCTCAAATGGGGTAGACAAAGTAAGATGCTTTATTTGGACAAAGTCATGACTAGACCACATTTAATCGTTTATTCTACATGTATTTAGGTTTCAATTTAGACAAAAGAAGTGTTATAGTGACAGATTGCTAGACTTACTTAGCAGAGAGAACAGATCACCATCTGCTTCTACTCAGATCCACTTCTCTCTTCGTTCACATACTTTCCCCACAAAATATCCTAAATCATACCTACCTACCATAACTATTCACTTTATCCACCTCGTACTATACTTACAGAAGATATAGAAATGTATAATTCTAAAAGGGTGTTCACAAACTTATTTCCATTCACGAACGTTTTACAACAGAGCTTACCCAAAAAAGCAACTCCGAGGAAGCTGTTATTAAAATTCAACTTATTTCAATAAAGCTCCAACAACGGGAAACTTCTACCGAAGAATCCGACCAAGTTTTCGCAACATTTTCTTAGTAAATAGTTGATCTGGATAGTTTCTGGGAGATCCAGCATTCTTTTACACGGTATCCTTAATGGCGTTTTTTTAACTGCAGGGTTTTTGTTAAATTATCGCAGTGGGTGTTTTTGTGATAATTAAGACTGAAACTTTATTACTAATTGGTATAAGGTATATTTAGAGACGTCCTAGCTTCAAGACTGATGGCAAACGAAGCGTGAAAGAATAATAAAGTGCAAGAAATGAGATCGTTAAGAAATATAAACGGTGCATCACTGATGGATTGAAAGAAGAATAGAATGATGAGGGAACGAGTTGGTGTAGAAGTAGACAAAGTGACTAGGATAGAGAAAAGTTGTGCTGGTTTGATCATGTTAAGAACATGGATGAAAGAAGATTTCCTGAACAGATTTATTTAAATGCATTGGATGGGGGAGGCCTAGACGTTCCGTGACAAAATTGGGACCCTTTTGGAAAATGGTCAAGTCAAGAGTACCCGGAACCGACGAGTATGGTATGAAGAGATTGATGATTGTTTATGAGGTGAAAAAGACTCCCGTAAGAAAAAGGCGTGACGGTATGTAATTGTTACATTTAGATTGCAGTTAATAGGGATGACATTCAATTAAAGACGATTACATTTCAGGGTTTTTGGATTTGAGGTATTTATAATATTTTTAGGGTTCCGTACCTCAAAAGGAAAAAACGGAACCCTTATAGGATCACTTTGTTGTCCGTCTGTCCGTCCGTCCGTCCGTCCGTCCGTCCGTCCGTCCGTCCGTCTGTCAAGACCCTTTTTCTCAGGAACGCGTGGAGGTATGAAGCTGAAATTTATATCAATTACTCAAGTCTACTGTCCCTTGAAGCTGTGAAAAAATCAAACTTCTAAGCCAACGCAATCAAAAAATACAGCCGTTTATGCCGCAAAGTTTCGACACTTGCAAGTACTCGCAAGGGAATCAAAACCTAAAGGGTACTTCCAGTCGACCTAGAATCTTGAAATTTGGCATGAAGCAACGTTTTATAGCACACATAAAGGAAAAATTCCGAAAACCTTAAATTTTTAGTTAAATTACAAAATATATATTTTTTAATCATTTTAAACTTAATACCCATTTCCTCATAAACGCGTAGAGGTATTAAATTGAAATTCATACCAAATACTCAGGTCTATAACACCTTTAAGCTGTAACAAAATCAAACTTCTATGTCAACGCAATCAAAAGAAACAGCAATTTAAGCTGCATATTTTGAAACTCGCAAGTACTCGCAAGGGAATCAAAACCTAAAGGGTACTTCCAGTCGACCTAGAATACACATAAAGGAAAAATTCCGAAAACCTTAAATTTTTAGTTACATTACAAAATATACATTTTTTAATAAATATAAACTTATTACTTTTTTCCTCATGAACGCGTAGAGCTATCTATAATAAAAATACCATAGTTATGACTCGATTGTCGTAATGAACGAACTTTGTAAACCTTACAGGTTTGTACGGAACCCTCGGTGCGCGAGTCCGACTCGCACTTGGCCGGTTTTTTTTTAAAGTTTAGCATAATCATACTCATACCACAATTTCATCGTAAATACATCGAACATTCTTTTACAAACTAAACCAAACCTATTAGAAGCTTCGCGTTCCACTATCGCCAGCAAAAACCTTTCAGGCCCCAACTTCAAATGTGGGGTCAAAGGATTAATTACTGGCCCCTCGGCCCCTAATTTGGCCCCCTTTGTAGAATTGCACTTTGAAGATTCGACGTGGAATTACGTTGTCTTAAGTTATGGTTACACTGGAATTGTTTGTTTGATTAAATTGTTTGAATCAATTTGTAACTTTGCTATTGGGAACGGGCTAGGGTTTGCGTTAGTTTGGGAAGTGGAGAATAAGGATTTAGGACAGTTTTTTGAAAGGCACAGGATTAACATTAAATATCGTAATGTAAAAATCACGAACGCCTTACACAGTACATTACATACATTACATAGATAAACCATAACCCATTAACATTTGTTAGATAGCAACATTCGTAAAAATCTACAAATTGCGTACCTCATTTTAAGTTGCTGGCTACATCTTTTTCAAGAAATTACTCGAATCAGTAGTTAAAGTATTCTTCATTTACAAACTACCTTTCCAATCTAGAGCAAAGTGACATTGTTAAATTGTAAAATAAAATGTATATTTTATGCTGGGTAAGTATATTTTGGCCAAATCATGTATTTGCTTGTCTTTGTACCATTTTGTGTGCTCTACCTGCCCCATTTAGGAATACAGGCATGATGAATGTATGTATAGTAAACTTCATGTTCGCCACACATGTTTTTTAAAACATTTCGATTTCGTTTACTTTCTTTTCGTTTTATCAAATACTTATCTCCATTCCGCGTTAAGATTTCTAAAGTTATGATTGTGAATTCTAGTTCCATAATAAATCGCCGGAGTCTGAAACTGAATCGTAATTTATTCATTTCTGCAGCATTGTTGGGATTTACAGACCTATTCTGAGAAAAGTCTAAGAGATGTAAAGATTTATTTATTTAGATGTTAGTTTTAGTTTCAAGGTATACGATATCTTGCGGTTATACTTATTGTTAGTTTGGTATCATCAATCATAATATATGTGAGCCTTTTACACTCTTTAAAAGACATTGCAATTTTTAAACCCATAAAAAGACATTGCCATTTTTATTGTTTTTACAACACATCACCATTTTTACTCTCCTGGAAAGACATCGCCATTGTTACACTCTTTAAAAGAAAATATCGCAATTTTTCAACTCGAGAGTCATAAAGAGACATTAGGTACACACACACGCTATAAAAACATTGCCTATTTTACACTTTTTAAAATACAGAGCAATTTTTGTCTGTTTAAAAAACGTCGCCATTTGTGATTCACAGCACAGTTTACGTATATAATTATTGTGTACTAGCTTTCCGCCCGCGGCTTCGCCCGTGTGAAATTCAGTTATATTGCGGTATAAAGCGAACATTCTCTCGAGAACATTATTTTTTTCCGGAATAAAAAGTACCCTTTTATTTAATCCGGACTTCTATCTTTACGTCTGCAAAATTTCAAAGCAATCGGTTCAGTAGTTACGGCGTGAAAGCGGAACAAACAAAAAAACAAACTCACTTTCCGATTTATAATATTAGTAAGGATATTAGTAAGGATTAACGTTTCTTTATCAATAAACAACCTAACACGTTCATCGTACCTATGGTCTCACATCGGTAGGCAGATCACTCTAAACGTATGACGTTTCATTGGCATTTTAGGCACATTTTAGGCACAGCACAGTCCTGACGAAATCCGAATAACACCCCGGATGCCCCTCAAACTTCCGGGCCAAAATAAATTATGACTAATTTTTTCTCAACTTCTTAAGTGCTTGAAACTTAAGATAAACCGCTTTGGGAAAAGGAAGCGCTCAGCCGCCCACTCTATTAAAGGAACCGACAACTTCTTAGGAATTTATCGTAATAATAATCCACTTGTCAACTGAAAGGAATTTTGACGCCGATGATGCTTTTTATCACTTTCGGGCACAAGTTCTTTAAAGCGCAGACATTTTTTTTAAGAATTAGTAACTAATTAAGTGGGCTAATATTATATTGTGTATAAAAAAGAACATGAAATACAAAAAAAGTACTAACGAAATGTAGAAGTAGTTATTCAGTGGGTTTCGGTGCTTTGATCACAAACTACTATTATTCAACATTAAACTACCGTGAGACTCACTTATCTTGAAAAATACGATTAACCCGCGTTTTAAATCGAGTTTAGCTCGACATGTTTCGCTCTAATTAAAAGTAGATATGCTAAATAATAGTAATAGCAAAGCCGTGGTAGCCCAGCGGTTCGACCTGTGGCCTCTCAAGCAGAGGGTCGTGGGTTCAAAACCCCGGGCTGGCATCTCTGAATTTTTCGGAATTTATGTGCGATATCGAATTTGATATTTACCACGAGCTATTCGGTGAAGGAAAACATCGTGAGGAAACTACACACTGCGACGAAGTAATTCAACGTTGTGTGTGAAGTTCCCAATCCGCACTGGGCCCGCGTGGGAACTATAGCCCAAGCCCTCTCATACTGAGGGGAGGCCTGTGCCTTGCAGTGGGACGTATATAGGCTGATGATGATGATGATGAAGCTAAATAATTCCAGTTCTTTATAAAATTCAACTTTCATTTTATGAACTACACTCGCATAACTCCTTTCATAATGCAGCAGTCACACAAACAACTATTAATCCATACATTTCCATAACTCTTACATGAACGTCTTTGGACCCACCGTACCGTATTTGGGACTTCAACTATTCACCGAATCCAAACACGTATTGAAAGCCGATTGACCAATCACAGGCCGTCGTTGTTAGCTCGCTCCACTACACTAGTTCAGCTACCGTATACGTTAATGCATGACTTGGTTGGTATTTAGCGAAATAATTCAATTAGGTTTTGGATAAGCCTCGGGTGATCAAAGTAGGTTGAATTTGATCTCGTTTTGGTTTAGAATAACACCTGTATATTTCTTTTGTAAATATTATAAGGACACTAGCTTTTGCCCGCGGCTCCGCTCGTGTTAAATTTGGGGTATCACAGAGGAGATGGCACACATACCAATTTTATAGCTTTCTACAATGAAAACTTCCACTCCTCACTTTAGGGAAATGGGGGGTTTTGAAGAGACAAAATGTAGCCTATGTCACTCTCCATGCCCTAAACTATCTCTACCTAAAAAATCACGTCAATCCATCGCTCCGTTTAGCCGTGAAAGACGGACAAACAAACAAACAAACACACTTTCACATTTATATATTAGTACGGATTGCACATTTATAGTTATGCCTATATTCCCAAATGGGGTAGGCAGAGCACATAAATATAATAGTGACAGGTTGCTAGCCTGTCGTCTAAACGCAGGGTTTCTCAAACTTTCGGCTCCGCGAACCTCTGTTAACAAACTTTCGGTTCCACGAACCTCTTACTAACTAATGAACACC
>BHDV01039397.1:66137-90763 GCA_005406045.1 Adoxophyes honmai | reverse complement strand
CCCCCCCCCCCGAAGAAAAAATGCATTAAAATAAGACTTTATTTGAATAAAACAGGTAATACATAGAGTATCAAAATAAATGTATTGTTTAATGTAATGGGTGTGCTTGTTTTTTGATGCCAATGGATGATGTTAGGAGTAATTTTGAACAATTTAACCTTAATTCTGACTCGCTATCAAGTCGATTTCTGTATTCTGATCTTGTCGCGAACCCCTGCTGTCGGATGGCGAACCCCTAGGGGTTCGCGTACCCCACTTTGCGAAACCCTGGTATAAAGCATACCTCAAAACCTATCCTTAGTCGCTTTTATGATATCCACGGAAAAAAATAGGAGCTGTTCTTTTTTGGAGTTGTTAAGAAGACTTCCATCCCCATTTAAACGTATGTTATAAACCGTGTTTAAATTAACCAAACCAGCTATTTCGTAACCGTCCCCCAATCGTAACCTGTCCACACGACCCCCCAGGGTGCGACTGAGACGGTTTTAATAGGCGTTTTAATTTAAAATGACCTTTTCCAAGTAGAATGAATCTTTAGGAGGTTTTTTATTGGCCAAGCAAAGTTAATATTGGTTTGGGCTGTGTTTAAAAGAAGATGAATTTTTGAATTCTTACAATTCTTTTTTTAATTAATCTTTGAACCCTGTGTGGTATCAGGTTAGAATAACATTTCTCCATTTCTTCTGTGGATGTGAATAAAGGCGGCTAAGGAAATAGGTTAAGGTACATTTTAAACGAGAGGCTACACTTGCCACCTTAAAACAAAAAAAATTGCTAGAATTGGCCACGAAACGTAAAAAAGTCATGGTTTTGTCTACACGTAGCGCTTCATGTATTGTCCCTCATTTGGGAATACAACTCTCATGTATGTACCATCGAACCAATTGATTCCTGACCCACCATAGACCCTATTTACAGTGAACGTCATATTGACATTGCATTGCTCGACAAAGGAAATCTTTATTACGTTTATAATGACAACGTTCTCCGGTGGGTCAGGAATCAGTTAGTTCGATAGTATGTAGATTATTGTCATCTCAAAAACGTGATTTCTTTCGAACTCTGAAATTAAATCTCTTTCTTCCTGCCAAAAAGACAAATCACATTCCCAGGTGTTTTCCAGGTCGATGCCTCCGAATTTGGATCGCGATAAACATGTTGCTTTTAAGGCGACGCGAATTAGGCTTCAAAGGGCGAGGAGCATAAATAACCTGCAAACACGGTAATCTAATAGCCGAGGGACAGCCCGGAGTGTGCAGATGGGTCGGGAGTCCGTAGGACAGACAAAGGTTTGGCAGGAAAACAATAGCAAAAATATCATGTGTTAGAGTACTAGCAGAGCAAGTACGGCATCGATCAATACATACATACATACATACATACCGTCACGCCTCTTTCCCATAGGGCTAGGCAGAGACCACTTTGTTCCACTTGCTACGATCCTGACATACCTCTTTTGCTTCATCCGCATTCATTAGTTTCTTCATACATGCTCGTCGATTTCGGGTACTCTTGACCTGACCTGTTTCTAAAACGTCCGCGATTTGGTCACGGAACGTACGTCTAGGTCTTCCCCTCCCAACACATCTATTCACACTCCCAGCATAGATCTGTTTAGTCAATCTTCTTTCATCCATCCTCTCTACATCGATGGCAGCATGAAATAGACGACGTTGATCTATAGCTTCTACCAGATCAATTGATCTTTGTCGATCGACGGCAGTGATCGATGGTAGAATGAAAAAGAAGAATGGAATATTAGACGGGGTTAATCGATCAGCGTCGACCGATGTCTGTCGATCAATTAAAGGTACCAGACTAGTTGGTCAACTTCGATCGACGTTGTCCGATGACAAACTTAGTATTATGTGGTATTATTGTCGAGTCTGCTCGTACAGTATCCATTGATACTATACTTTCTGTTTCGTTAAATAAAATACGTACAGTCACGAACCGGGATTGTTGAGCCACTTGCCACTGTTCGCAATTTAGACGTGTAATCAATGACCGATGTGACTGACAGATGTTTTCTATTGGATTAGTATTACACGACCAATTTACAAGCATAGGTAAGTGGCTCAACAATCCCTGTTCGCGATGGTACGTTTAAGGTAACTTTGTTCTGAAAAACGTTTATTAATAATTTTATGTTGTTTTCTTAAAATAGAAAATTAGGTTTATGATATAATTTTTCTCAAAAAATAGTGTTTGGACAACAAATGTTTAGATTATGACTAAACCATTGGAAAACGAGTATGACAATTAAAACAATAGAGACCCCAGTTAAAATAACAGCTGTAATCTATCTTTATCTGACGTGTTCAAACTCTTGTATGGCTGCCGGCGTCGAAACATAGCCTCTTAACAGGCCAAAATATGTCATCCAGTTTCCTTGAACATTTAGGCTCAATTTGTACAGTTGAGGGAACAAATGAACACCATGCTGTTGCCGAGACGAGGATAATATGTTACTGTGAATTCGTTAAAAAAATTACAGAGATGTTTTTAGGTTAGGGTTCTTGGCAGTGTTGGATGTAATGTGTAGAGTAGGTTACAGGACACAGGCAAACGTACAAAGGTGAAGTGCCTAAAGGGATCTCTGCCAGTTTGGTTTCTAACGATTGACTTGACGGCATCACCGATGGTTGCTTCGAAATTGATGTAACATGTAACTCGTCCGATCTTGTATCCAGTGAAACATTTAACGTTCTATAAACTAAAAGTTTCTTATCTAATTTGCAGTAAGTCATAGAGAAATTGCATTTCTTGGAGAAATCTTTATTGTCTTAATTGTGATAACGTTCTATAGTGTTTGTGAGTTGTAATTGCTTAGTCTGTAAACTTCAAAGTTAGAAGTAGGTAGCTTAATTAAGTTACATTTTTAAGTAATTGCTTACGTCGATTTTACATTCTTGTTCTTAAAACCTAAAAATTTTTCATCCGCCAAATTCAGAATAAAGAACCTCTTTAATTAATACTTCGGTGTTTAAAAGCGAGAATCTATTAATCCGTCAACAGAGCGCCATTCAATTATCAAATCCGTTTATCATAAAAAAAACAAAAGCCGTAAAACATTTAATTTGTGAAATCCTTTTTCCGGTTTCGTTTTCATAAATCTTTTGCAATCAAAACGAAAACTTGTAATCTCGAATTCTTGACCCTTTCCCTTATTTTGGGGTAAAAAATACCCTTCAAAATTCGAATAAGCGCGAGTTGGGGATACGCAGGAATGGTTTTGTATCACATAAACACTAATCAATTAAAATTTAATTCTTAAAACAGTTGCTCACAATTGATATTTTTAGCGACTAAAAATTATAAAGAAACAATTTTTTTAACCAATTCGAGTTTTTTTTGTATTGACCAAGTTTTCATCTATGTTGTTGGCTGAGTATGGCATTTGCCCCCAGCCCGCGCCATCAAAAAAAAATACAGCTGTCAAATATTTGCGGGAGGTTAGAGAATATAAACTCATTCAGTTACCCATTTGGGAATATAGGCGTGATTTTATGTATGAAGAGAGTTTAATCGACGGATACGGAACCCTTAAAATAAAAAGCGTGAAAGATTTTAGGCGACGTTGTGGACCGACAAAGATGATATCGCGCCGCCATTAATATTGCTCAGGCGCAATGTTTGTGTGCGATTTATGGAACCCCCGACCCCTTTGGAACCCCCAAGGGGTCGGGGTTTTAGGCTTGGTAACGCGGTTACAAGCTGAGCAGCGTGACGAGATTTTAAAACTACGGAAAAGAGTGTTCATTTATTGGTCATCGCAAAATCGACCCATCCTGTATTTTGCAGTACTGCTTATGATTTTAAAGACAGGCTCAGATCAAATGTATGCACTTAACTTTTTAACCCCCGACGCAAAAACGACGGGGTGTTATAAGTTTGACATGTCTGTGTGTGTATGTGTGTGTGTGTGTGTGTGTGTGTGTGTGTGTAAATGTGTATGTATCTGTCTGTGGCATCGTAGCTCCCAAACGGATGAACCGATTTTGATGCGGTTTTTTTGTGTTCGAAAGCTATAACCGTCGAAAGTGTTCTTAGCTATGTTTGGTGGAAATCGGTTCAGATCTTCAAGGTCATCAGGTCATTTGTTAGGTGTGATGAGAATGTTACACGTTCAGTAAAGCCATCGAGTTGGGGCTCGTCGGGGGTTTTTTTAATTTATAATTAATGTTGGTTATTATACCTAGGCTTGGCGCGGTGACTGCTCTAGAGATGTCAATTATGGCGTATGGACATGAAATTATCGTGGTAGTGGTACGTAATGTATCGAAATGCTCGATTTAATTGATTATTTAACGGGAATTGATATATTACAAACTTGTCACGCAAAATTTCATGCAATGATTTCTGTAACATTATATTTTACATACATATTTACAATCACGCCTATGTTCTCAATTGCGGTAGGCAGAGCACACGAAACGTGACATAGATGCCATGATTATGATTATTATATCACGCTTTGCAGCCGCTTCTAGCATAGTTTTACTATTATGTTAAATTGTAATAAATTCATTTTCTAACATACATTTTTTATTTTAAAGTCAGCCAGAGTAAAAAACTTATTTCAAATACATTTTTGAATTTGACAGTTCAAGTTGTGACGTCGTAAAGTAATAGTAATAGTGGTGGTGTCGTTGTCGTAGTAAAGTAGTTCCGTGTGGTGTCGGGATTAGAATAACACCTCTCAATTTCTTCCGTGAATTATCGTAAGAGGCGACTATGGAAATAGGTTTAGGTGAAGGTATATTTTAGGCGACAGGCTAGCAACCTGTCACTATTAACTTAATACCTAAAAATATGCTAGAAGTGGAAACGAATCGTGAAGTAGTCACGCTTTCGTCTATGTAGCATTTAGTGTGCTCTAATTACCCCATTTGGGAATACACGCGAAATTCTTTATTTATTCCTTCGCTCAATTAATCTACAAAACTTTACGGACTCCAGAAAGCACAAAAAATACCCTCAAACCTCTTATTTTGCTTTACTAGAGTTTATTAACGAAAAAAAATACAGACCCAAATGAAACCGCTTGAAGCTTGCTGCTGCCAATCTATCTCCACCTCTAATAAACTGAACAAATTAATTTCTCGTCGGATTTTTTCATCTTCAAGTTACTCAAAAATAACAGCCTTAATTATCGTCCCAAAATCTTCTGTAATAATTTATTTTTTACGCCCCAGTCGGCCCAGTTATTAGAAGGCCCGCCCACGGTTCTGGTCTTTATTTAGCTGGAAAAAACTCCCCAATGTTGAATGGTTTAATAATTTGCATTTACAGGACTTAATGAAAAGGTCTGATGTTTTAAAGACCTGTGTACTCCGCGCCGACGCGAATTACAGGGTGGAAACAAAATTAAATTGGCGCGTTTTTGGACGGGTTTTTTCACTTGTACATAGGTAGGTACATTACGACTGTATTTACAAATGAAGTGCTTACCTCACGCACGTGAAACGTTATATTTTCAAAACTATGACTAAGTAGTTCACATTTAGCATAAGTTTAGGTTTAAACATCAATTTTATGTTCAGATGAAGAAGAAACCTCTCCTACACAAGACAGTAGAGGTCTCTCTTGTGGACATATTAAAATTCGTGACTTAGAAAACCTAATCTCATTATTTATTTGTTTGAACAGACTGGTGTCTGGGGAGGCGTACTTAATACATTCTTATCTTTCTTACTTCAGTTATTGGCTACACTTTTAACTTCTGATTTTAATTATATTTTTATGTTATCTCTATACATATAATGTCGTCTCTGGTCTCCGCGTCACAAGCCGCGAGTTTAGTGCGGAGGCGGGCAAAGAATGTTGAAAATGTTTTTTTTTTTTGCATGATGTGCTTTTTTACTTAAACCCTTAACTTTTGTTACATTCACATAAGAGACGCAATCTAAAATTCATGTATGATCGCCCTATACTCTTGACATAGCCTTACAATATCCACGAACAAAAATTATACTAATAACGATATTCATGTAAAACATTAAATAAAATTTGGCCCAGATTTTACCGCCATCTCTCGATACATGATAAAAATCAGAGTAATAAACGCAGAGATTTACAGGCGAACCGGTTCCGGCCGTTTTAATCCAGTTTAGGGTTGGCAAATCTTGTAAGCCCGGAGATATTTCAGGGAAAGGTATCTGTTTCAAGTACGAATGGTAAATCTTTTAACAGAAAATTTCGTTTTATAATTGGTCGGGTACACTTCTTATTTGGCAGGAGGATTTGTGTTTTATTTTGCTGTGTCAAAGGGTTTTGTCTGTTGTAAGGGGCAACTAAAGAAAAAAAGGTATAAATATACTCTCTAGTCTAGGCAATATGCCAACAAATTGTAATTAAATTGGTTACTTAAAATGCTAAATGCTAAATACGGATACAGAATGTGTAAACAATAGTCATGGGTGTAACGTTTCGTATGATCTCCCTACCCCATTTAGGAACATAAACAAACAGAATGAATTCCTGACTTTACTCGTTGAAACCTTTCACATGCAGCAGTCTTACGCCATTGAGTGCCGGAGTGCCAGACCATTTTGATTCTTTCTGAATAGATGATTTCTTTGATAAGTCCATAGAATTAGGGTAGCCTAAATTTTAAGAAGACATCGTTTTATTTTTACGACATGAAAAACCACACACAATACAAATATTTGAAACAGACTAATTCCATTTTTAATAACACTGGACAAAATTTAGAACGCAAGCTAAACACCTCTCGTGTTTAACAGTCTCTCAAGTAATAAAACCTTTACACATAGTGCTAAGCAACTAATTACTAAATCTTGTGTGAATATAGACAACCTTGTCTCAAACACAAACTCTAAACCAATATGCTTCTGCTTACACCACTTGTCCAACAGCTTCATTTCAAAGTCAACTACCCAAGGTCCGGCTCGCCAGTCCGTAACCCTAATCCGTCTTGGTAACAAAAGAGCGTATGTTTATAAGAAACTCTGTTAGTTACGTCTTTCTTCGCTGGCAGCCCTAATCCGGTTGGATCCGCTGGGATCCGGTACGATCCGGTTCAGCCTGGCCGTAATTGGCGCCACTGAAGCGCCGCTCGTCAGCTTATGGCGGCCATTTTGGTGTGACCGTTTTGACGTTTGGAGTCAGGGGATGTTTTTGCGTTGAGTAAAAATATGTGAAAGGTTTAATTATGTTTTATTTAATAGTTAGTGTATTTATTTAACAAACATTTAAAAAGTTTAAGAATAAAAACAAAACTGTACGTACATACATTACACTATGAATAATTAAATCCTTGAAATTAATTATCGGTGAAATGTGCAAGAGTTTCCTAATGTAATTAAATTATAAAGTCAAACCGCACCTGTTTAAAACCGCGTACTTAAGGTTTTCACCAAGATTGCAGCATATTAATAACAGATAAAAAGGGAAAGATGTGAGCCAAAATTTTAAACCACTACCCTATGCATGAGCATGAGCACCCAAATAATAAACCACTACCTTTATAGGTCTTTAATGTTAATGTTACTCCAAAATTGAAATGTCATCCTAGTTTTATGATGAATTCCCCGATTAGCGTCAGAATCAACGTGCCCTCTCCATTTCTTCCTAGAATGTAAGAAACGGATGAGGTGTATAGCTTTTAGAGTTGCTCTAGGCCACGGGCTAACAACTTGTCACTATTATACCTCTTAAGTTTATTTTTAAACCCAAAATTGCGCTCAAAATGGCTCTAAAACATGAAAAACTCAAGGTTTTGTATATGTTACGTTTTATGTGCTCTGCCTACCTTAGTTAAAAATGAAAGCAGTTGTTTATATTGTGTTGTATTTATGTATATCATAATGAAAACAGTGGGCCGCGATGAATTGCTTTCACCACGAAAGGTATAACTTACTATTATAACACATTTTAACAGCCTCCCCGGGCAACTTGCCTCATAAAGCTGTACAGTGTACACTTGTACAGCTATACGCTGTTTATCCGCTACCTGCCGGTATTTGCCTAAATGAACGCTTCCTCATAGCAGCACAAAAGAGCTAGAGGAGCGTTAAGGAGCGTTGCAAGGAGCGAGCGAGAGCGGGAACATTAACGAGCGAAGCGAGAGTACTAAAGGAGCTAAGCAAAGAAAGTGTAAAAATAACCGTAAGTGACATATAGTTTTTTTTTCAGTAGTAAAATGTTGATAACAACAACGATTGCTAGAGATTGAGTTTGTACTTTAGAAACTACAGGCTAGAGGAAGAAGTGCAGTATGTCGTCAGATGTCAGTTGTCAGGTAGGTACTAATGGCGTAAAAAAGAAATTAAAATGGCGTTGATTGCATACAGAGCAATATTATTTTTCTGGAGATTGGAAGGAAAGACCTACGTCCAACAATAGACACCTTCTGGCTGATAAGTGGAAGGCGAATAAAAAAATAAATTAAGAGTGATGTTTGTGAGTTCGGTAATGTTCGATTTGAGGGTCATGGGTTGGAATCAAAAACTCGCACCCTCTGATTTTTTTAAATGTACCTATGTCCGAAATCTAATCCTATATTCACAACGTGCTAGTATATGTATGTACGTATTTCATTTCACTTTTTAGTTCAGCTTATCACTTATCACTTGCACCTCAGCACCTTCAGCCTAAGATCTCAATTAAAGTTCCGCTCATAATTGCTGCGGCGAACTACCGTTGCTTATCGTGCCCACCTCCCACTAGGGCTGTGGTGACCTGGTTCAAACGGACTAGATGTAATACATTACACAGTCATTTACAATGCAGACATACATATCACTGCATACTAGTTGGCACACATAGTTCACCTAAGTTCGTTTTATTTTTTGCCTGTGACTTTTCCTAGTAATTACGTATTTGATGGAAATTATGTTTCGTCGTAGATTATATCAAATGTCCCGGTTTTAGGAGTTTAATCAAATAAGTAAATCTTAGTGAATTTCGTCTTTCTTATAGTCAATTTTAATTGAATTTAATAATTGTTTTTTTTATCCGGTATTTGTGTAGCTTGAAAATGATGTCCCTGTAAGCTGTTGGCTTTCTCTTCATTTATTCCTGGGGTTTTATTCAGCTTTAAACGATAAAAAAGCAACCTGACGCCGCTAATTACTTTTTTATATTTACTCTAAAAATCTGGATCCGGTTTAACAACGATGACAAACAAAATTTAGTTCTTTAATTGAACAACCTTGTTTTAGACATAATCTTAAACAGGCTACTGAACTACACCAGAGAGATGTTTAATAACACTAAAGCGTTTAAGTAATACTTGCTACTTTATAGAGCCAAAGGTTTCTAATAATCTAACCTAACCTAACCTAACCTAACCAACTAAAAATATTTTTTCGTGATCACCTTTTTTGTTGGGTATACTTTTTGCCAGCTGTACTTCACAGTCATCCATCCAAGATTATGTGCACCAAATTTCAAGTCAACTAGATCAGCTATTGAAGAGCTCCTTCCATCGGAGACGGTCTCGGTTTGGCTACCAGAAGTCTACTACCAGATTGTACAAAATTTCAGCTCAATCGGAAACCGGGAAGTAGATCAAAATTTAAGTAGCAAGTTTTCATTACAGACTACAAGACAAGTTAAAGTAAAAAAAGCTTGTAAAAACTCTTTTATTCTTGCCAAATAAATACATCCCAAATCACTAAATTTCACCCTCTTTGCTATTTCAAAACAAGTCAAAAAACAACAATATCACAATCCCTTAGCTCCCCTGCAACCCTGGTTGGATAGTTACGATTACGCGGCAAAATGGGCAGAGGCGGCCAAAATATGACCCGGGGTAAAGCGGGCAGACATTGTGTGTACCCGGGCATTACCCGGGCATACCCACGCGTGATGTGATGTGTTCATAAATTCATGAAAGTTATCCGTCTAAAGTGCTCGGTGGTGAATATAACAGTGTAAACGGAACTGTTGGTTTGCGATGTGTTAATAAAATGTTCTTCATTTGATTTCGGTTGTCTTCTAGCTGTTGAATAACTAAGAAGGTCTAGCGTTGAAGTTTAGTCATTTAGACGAGGTATTATTTTATCATTTGGAGAGAAATTTTGATTCAGGATCTTTCCATTTCTTCCATGGAAGTCGTAAGAGGTGACTAAATAAAACGGTAAAGGTATGTTTTGGGTTTAAGGAGGTTTAGGTAGTCTTTAGTGACAGGCTAGCAACCTGTCACTATTTAATTATACTACCTCTTACATTTGTTTTCAAATCCAAAATAACGCTGGAAGTGGCTGCTAAGCTTGAAATAGTCATAATCATGGTTATGTCTATTTCACGTTTCGTGTGCTCTGCCTACTCCATTTGGAAACATAGGCGTGATTATATGTATGTATGTATGTTTTAGGCGATGGGTTAGCAATGTGTCACAGTTTTACCTTCAACTAGTTCAACTTAACCTCAAGTCTACCCCATTTGAGGATAATGGCGTTACATTTTTTCACATTTTAATGGCTAGTCTAAGAAAACTATTCATTTTCATCATTTGCTCAAAGAAACATTTTCGAGAACAAAAAATTATTTAACCTTCATTCTTACTCATTAACTAGACTTTTTACCATTTAATTCACAAAAAACAACCGCGAATCGAAAGCTTGACTTTTCAACCCTTTCTTCTTCCAACTTCGATCCGGAACCAAACACAACCGCCAGACCAATGCTATCAATTCACAAAGCAGACAACAAATAAACAAACTCAAGAAAATCCAGACAAGTGCACCAACTTACTGCCCGCAGCTCAACACCGTCGAGCGTTAAACCAGTAAGGTGTACTTTCCCAACAATGTGTACCTGTACCTGTTGTATTGTGGATTTGCAGTACAAATACAAAGCAAAGAGAAAAAGTGGACTTCGTTAAAACAAATTTACATTTTGTCTCTTTCATTATTTGTCGATACTTACTCTTTTGGTCGTTTATTGGGAATCAATTAATTAGATTGCTTTGCCAAAGAACGATCAAAAGGGATGTTTTTAACACGAAGCATTTAATTGCCAAATGGATGTTTAATTGGTTTTCAGTTGTTTCGACCTGTCTTCGGAGGCAGTCTAGTGTGAAAATTTAATGGGAATACTTTGGACAAGTTTTTGCGCCGCAAAGTTGGTAAAGTCTAATTGACAGACTTGCGGTTTAAAAACCTTTAGGTATATTTAAGGCAAGTTTTGGCGATGCTTAAGTTTGGTTAGAAAAGTTTGTGTTTAATGTTCAGAGTGTGGATAGTTACATTGTCAATTTAAATAAATGTGGAGTCTTAGGTCTACTTAGAATTTAGAGAAAGTTTGTTTAAGCTTAGAGTATCTAATATAAAATTCTGTTAAACAAACTCATAAATGGAGTTAAAAAATTTACAAGTGTGGGCGCTTGTACCTCACAAAGAATGGGTTAGTTTTATTTAATCAGTTTTTATATACTATATCATACATATTACCAGGGGTCGGATTTTTCATCGCGTGATCCAAAGCAAGAAAACTATGGAGTCGATATTAAAATTAAATTATTATTGAAACCATACTCATACTCATTCATTTAATTAAGATTGAAATTAAATTGTAAATATAATAAATCGTTATTAGTAGAAATAAATTGCATTGTAAATAAAAGTAAAGTAAAATAAAACATTACTTTTATTTTGTGCATCTTGTTTCCAATATCCATAAAGCTTGTAGATACAGGAATGAGTGCCTCAAAATCTTGACAAGGTATGGCATGTGCATTGTCCATTTCAAAATTACAATTCAAAAACGAGTAAATTATGGCAAAATTTTCCATATTTTAATTTTATTCAGTAAGATTAATTTTCGATTAACATTTTTATTCTGTTAACCTGCACAAGGGGCAAAATATTACGGGACTAAGAAAATTAGTGAGTATGAGTATGAATATGAATTAAAAGTTTAATTTTAATATCGACTCCATAGTTTTCTTGCCTCGGATCATGCGATGAAAAATCCGACCCCTGTTCATTACTCAGGTCATACACGGACGATATACTATTAGATATCATATTTAACTATTTCTTTTATTTGTTTTAATCAGTTCAGTATTATTTTAAGGATATTTTACTAATGTAATGTACTTCACCACGTTTATTGTAGCTTTTCTTCTCATCGGTCTCAATATTAAGTTTTTCTCTGCTTCTCTAAGGTTGGCTGTAAGAGATCCCTTAAAAGATAAGTTCATCTTTATACTCCACAATTTCGTTTGTTTTTTCTATAATAAGGTGTTTAAGTACTTGCATACTCTTTTACTTACTCTTTTTATTCTATTGTTGACTCATTAAAGCTATTTTCATCCGTCATAAAATAATACGTTTGTATTTCGTTTAATCACACCGAAATCTCACCTGATCACAACACTTCATCCATAGTACACAAACAAAGCTCCCTTCAACAAACACATCCAATAATTCCCCATTCATCCCCTAATGCAGCAATAGACGTGTCAATTATACGTTCCAATTACACATTATGTTAACGAGGTGTCAACGCACCGATTATCGACACTACGTACATTTAGGTGTATGCTATTGACTATGATACGTGGTATTGATGAACTATTGAGAACGGACTTGCAATGGTTATTAAGAGGGCGCACACATTTTTTACGAACGTAATATAAGATCAAGTGGGGGAAGAGAAATTCAGGGGCAGGGCAGGGGTAAGAGGCACCACAGACCATAACTCGTCGAGTTATGAGTGATTATGGTCTGTAGAGCCCTCTTATCCCTGCGTTTCTCTTCCCCCACCTGACCTTAGTGGTTTTGGACCAATGTTTAAAAAATCGTGAAATGTAAATTAACTCATATTTAGCCATGAAAAAAATATGGTTAGACTAAACATATTCTGTAAATTTACAATAAAATTGTTTCATTTGTAATTACATTAAAATCAATGAGAAAAAAAAATAAAGTAATGGTTCAACTTGGAAATTATGTAAAATGATATTTGAATAATAAAAACCAATAATTTGATTCATGTTAATCTATTAATCCCCAGTAGACTATATTGTCTATCAGATAATAACAAGTTTATATCGTTTATGGTAAATTTTAATGGAAAATTTTCAAGTGAAAGACAGCTCTGACGCGTATTTTTGTGAAAACCCTTCAACAAATTGGCTAAGTAAAAGAAATCTGTGTTGCTAATAAAATATTTTTTTCCGTTAATCCCTAGAAAAAGAGTTTATTTATATGTTACAGTAGTTTTTCTTTAAAAACTTAAGGATTTATAGCTTTCTAAAGCATTTGAAAAACATCAAAATCACCGAATTTTGTTTGCACGCTCTTAAATGTGCAGCTGTTCTTTATTTGAATTTTCACTTTTCTCGTCCTGGAAGTATGAGCATGAAAAGAGGTTGTTATATATTATATAGGAAATGGCAAAAAAATTCATCGAGTACCAAAATTTTTGCTAAGTACTGTCTGGTAAAACATTTTTTTTTCGAATCGACGAATATAAGTATATTCAGCGGTGACAACAGAAAAATGAAGATAATATGTGTAAATTTTAAAGATAATCATAAATAATTATCAATACATTTATTTGTGATAGATAGCTAAGGTTAGCCTAGCTGTGATAGGGGTATGCTTTAGGCAACAGACTAGCACCCTTATTAATATTGTACCTATTAACTTAACACCTGGAAATATGCTGGAAATTATCATCGTTTCGTCTATATCACGTTTCTTATGCTCTGCCCACTCAATTTGGGAACTTGGGTGACTGTACATACATACGTGTATTTGCTGAAGCTACAACCACTGGAAATGCCGCTCTATGTTCTCAATAGCCCCTAATATATATTTAGCTGTATATTTCGTGTACACAGGATTACACTCGCGAGTGGAGGCAGCAGTGATAATGTTTGATTAGTCAATTGATTTATCATTAATTGATGATGACTTAATACGTTGATAGAATCAGAGATTGGCAAAACTTCGATGTAATTTTATGAGCTATTATTTGCAGTAAACTGAGTTCGTGTTTGGATTAAAACGAATTATTAATACATTTTGCTCCAATATTACACATTACGGCAACTGTAAAGTAATGAAGTTGCATATCGGATAGTGAAACTTTTTGATAAATTAGATAAATAGAAATGCTTACAATGAAAATTATCACAATACATAAAGTACAATAGGGACAGGTTGATACCTTGTCTTTGGACAAGGTTGGCCTTTGACATACCTGAATTTAATCCCTTACTCGCCTCTTACAACATCCACGGAAGAAATGAAGATATATTATTCCTAGGATTATCCTGTGTGGTGCCGGGTTAGAATAGCACCTCCCCTTTTCTTCCCGTGGGTGTCGTAAGAGTCGACTCTGGGAAAGGGTTGGTGTATTGTGGGCGATGGGCTAGCAACCTGTCACTGCAATATCACGTTTAACCATCATGTTAACCTGAATTTGCTAAACGTGGCACTGCATTTTTTTTAATTCATGTGCTCTGCCTACCCCTCATGGAAATACAGGCGTGAGAATATGTGTATGTGTATGTGTGTTCCTGGGATTGTCATTTTAAATAAATTGCACTTTACCGCTTTATTGAGTGCAGTATTTTATCCATCAGAAATTTCTTAATTTATCACAAACAACAATATCATCCACATAGGCTACCAAGGCAAAGCTGCCAATGCCATTATGCTATGATTTAGTCTCGTCTAGACATTACGATCATTGGCCTATTGTATCTGTAGTACATGGCTTAGGCAGTATTAGTATTTCAGCACTTATAATAATACATCACTGTTATATTGACACATCACTCTCACATCAGAAAATAAGTCTTTATGCTTCAGGCTAGCAACCTGTCACTGTTTTACCTCTTCCATCTGTTTTCAAACCTAAAATTATAGTAGAAGTGGCTGCTATGTGTAAAAAATAGTCATAATCATAGTTGTGTTTGTGTCACGTTTTGTGAACTCTATTTAGGGACATAGACGTGATTGTATGTATGTATGTATACCCTATAGAAACGTTCTCCCAAATTTCCTCGCCCCGGAACTATTGAATTCTCAGACCGAGTACGCCGGCGGATATACATAATGGGATTAACTGGTTATATTATATTGCATGGGATCGCTTATCTTACGCAAATAGTATCGGGTATTATTTGGATCCGATTATCGGCGGGGATCGCCTGTGTGATCTATGGGATGACCGAAGGATGGATACGGCATTACAATAACGTATGTATGGGTAGACAGAGCGCACGGAATGTTAAGGTAAATGTCACTGTATTCGACGCTGCACTAGTACCCAATCGTTGCCATGGGTTGAGTTGACATCATGAAAATAGAAATTATGTTATATTCTTAATTAATGTCTGTGGCTATGATGTTTAACAATCGCATTCGCATTCAAACATTCGTATTTTGGACATTTTAGCATTCGCATTCGTTAGTAAGTAAATTTTGATATCTGTGACATTGATCCCTACTCAAAACCATGACTAAAGTAAACGTCCCTGTGCTCGACACTGACCCAATACTTGGCACGCGCAACCTTATGTCATAGTAAGACAGGTGACAGATGGGTGTCATCTACTAGGCGTTAAGGCATCGAGAATTGGTACTTTTCACTTACGTATTTGAAGTGTCGTAGATACTAATTTTGGCATGTTTATAAAACTCAACATTTCTACGTGAAATTCAGTAAAGGTGAAGTATTGTATTTCCATCTTCTTAGTTCACAGAGTAGGTATTTGCTGTATTCCCCGTTCGCAACGTTTATTCTTCCTTGCTATCATCTATCTAAGTTTGGCTCGCTCCCATCCCAACACATCGTGATAGTCGATTATGTTTATTTTTATTTGGCTATCAACGTACCGCGTCTTCACTTGTTTACTTGGATAATAGTGGTTCTTCAGCTTCAAAGGAAATGTCTAGGCTTTTAGATTCTTTAGTTAATAAAAGATCTTTATATTTAAACGTTTTGCCATGGGGTGGTCGGGATAGAATTACACCTTCTCCAATCCATTTCAATTTCTTCCGTGGATGTGAAAAGAGGCAACTGAGGAAATAGGTTTAGGTTGGGTATGCTTAAGGCGATAGGCTAGTAACCTGTCACTATTAATTATACTACCTATTTCATCTATTTGCAAAATTAAAATTATGCAAAGCGTGAAATAGTCAAAATCATGGTTAAGTATGTTGTTATGCCTATCCCATTCGGGAATACAGGCGTGACTGTATGTATGTATTGTATGTACCTTGAAAAACTAACACCTTCAGCTACATAATAAAACATAAATTAAGAACATCTTACATACAGTCAGCGTGAATTATAATTATGTTTACATTTTAGTACTTTGTCACTGTGATTGTTGTGACAATTTCATACATACATATTATACATACAGTGGTGGACAGATAATTAGAAACACTCCATACAATCACGAAAATATTAACATTGAACTAGCGGTAGCAGCAAAAGAAACGCAAATCATTCATAATTAATTATGCAGCGATGTAGCCACAACATTAAAATACACGTACAATGAAAAAAATATACATCAGAATTTTATAATTTTAGTGTAAAATGAGTTTATTTATTGATAACTTGAATTTCCGATACTGGCTCTTTGGACACATAATTAGAAACAGGTTCACAAACATACTTTTTTCTTTTGAATAATTAAAGAAAACCTTTTCATTACTCATGTGGCGGCAATAAACATCAACTTCACTTACAACAGTAGTAAATTATGTTCAAAATGGGAATAAAATAAAAGTTACAAGGCGTCAACTCGCTAAGTAATTGTAAATCTGCGTTTGGACCGAAGGGGACATCCAAAAGAATCGTCAATCACTTAGGATGCACCATAAGAAGGTATTTCATACCATCGACCATTGCAAAAGACATAGAACTACTGAAAACCAAATTAGAAAGGCACGCCCAAAGAAAACATCGCCAAGAGAAGATTCGCTTATCGTACGGTAAGCGAATCTTCTCTTGAACAAAACCCGTTTATAGGCTAAAATGAAATTATAAATGAGGTTTACACATAACATGACTTCAAAAACGTGAAGTGTAGACTAGTACCCAGTCATTTAGATGAAGCGAAACCGTTTGAGGGGGTTTCCCGAAAGGTACCGTACCTACAGAACAACATAGAGATGAGATAATTAAAAATAAAAATACAGCAAGTGGACAATATAGGAAGATACAGATAAAAAGTTTTATTTTCAGGTGTAACTAAAAATAATATGGTGAATTCTGACGGAAAACGCTACATTAAACGTCTACCAAACCATGGTTTCAATAATAAATACACAAAAGTATGGTTAAGCATGGTGGCGGAAACATTTTGATTTTAGTTTCATCTGAAAGTAAAACTTTTTGTCTATTCCTGAACTGTCAACTTGCTGTATTTTTTCGTAAATAATTATCTCATCTCTCTTTACTGTTCTGCGGGACCGGTACCTTTTGGGAAACCCTCCTATACAGTTTCACTTCAACTAACCGACTGGCTACTAGTATTCACTTCACGTTTCCGGGGTCACATGACTTGAAAACCTCATTTCTAATTTCATTGGAGCCTATGAACGGGTCTTGTTTAGCAAATGAGCAAATCTTCTCTGGGCGATTTTTACCTTGTGTGTATCTTTCTAATTTAGTTTTCAGTAGTTCCATGTATTTTGAAATGGATCTGATAGCATTCAAAGTGGTCGACGACTCTTTTCTATGTCCTCTTTCGGTTCAAACACGGACTTACATTTACTTAGCGAGTTGACATCTTTTAACTTTTATTTTTCCCCATTTTGAACACAATTTACTACTCAACAAACTAAAGGTGATGTGTAATTGCCACCACAAGTGTAATAAAAAGGTTATTTTTAATTATACAAAAGATAAAAGTATGTTAGTGACCCTGTTTCTAATTATGTGTCCAAACGGCCAGTAACGGAAATTCAAGTTACCAATGTATAAACTAACTTTACAGCAAAATGATAAAATTCTGTTGTCTTTTTTTTCGTTCTATACATATTTTAATGTTGTGGCCACATTACTGCATGATGAATTATACCTTATTTATGTTTCTTTTACTACTACCGCTAGATCATGTTGGTTGTTTACGTGATTGTATGGAGTGTTTCTAATTATCTGTCCACCACTGTATATTCTCACGCCTGTATTCCTAAGAGGGGTAGGCAGAGCACATGAATTCGAAAAATCCAGTGCCACGTTTAGCAATTTCAGAGAAATCAGATGGGTAAACGTGATATTACAATTACAATTTCATACGCGAGTTCAAATATGACATTAAATAAAAAGGTACTAAAGTGTAAACATATATTTGACGCTGACTGTACATTATTGAAGCTTAGTTTAATGTTATAAAAATGCTTGTATTTTACGAAGTAAACGAGGTATTAATAGTTTAATTACATTTAACCGCACTTTTGCAACCTCACCTTATTTTACTCGCATCTGAGCAAAATGTAAGGATGGTTATTCCCAACTAAAAAATAACACGTAATAATTTCACTAGCAACGAATATTTGTTTTAATTTTGTTGAGAAGTATTTTAAAACATTATTATCTCAAACTGTCCGTGTTTATGAGGGAAATTATAATTAAATGTAGCTGAAAATGTTTGTTTAGTTATTTGTAAAGGAGTCATTGACTTTTATCCCTACAGGTTTGTTTGTAACAGAGAAAAAAAGATATAAATGAACTTGCTTAGCAGAAGTTATTAGCAGAGCCCGGAAAATTCATAGCAAAACAAAAGACTATCGCTATCTAACTAGAGTTTGAAACATTTTTTTATCGATATTGTTAGTTGTGTAATATGAGATAAAGCGGCTCACCAGATGAAAAAAAAATATTACAAAATTTTACATAACTTTTTATAACTAATTATACAGGTACAGATGCAATTTCTTCTTCGAAATTCACGTCAGTACACACAGCAGCACATGACATCCTATTCGGTTTGTTATAGTGATCGGAGGAGGTATATATTATCATAAATTTTTCAACATTCTCTAGGAGAAGACCGTTTCGTTTATCACTATTAAGCCATTTATGTATACTACATGAACGTTCGACTTCACTCGACGTCAGGGGAGCAAATTTATAAAACTCACTGTAATTGGTATGATGATCAGGTTGCGTAAGATTTTCGGATGTTTCTCGTAAATGGTCATAATCAGGATTTCGGTCTAGTAAGGCTTCAATTACTTACTCGATATCGATAAGAAAATGTTTCATACTCTAGTTAGATTGCGACAGTGTTTTATTTTGCTATGGATTTTCCGGGCTCTGGTTATTCATAAAATAAAATGATGAAGGTAGCGTTGAATTATAATATACATAGGTATAATCTAAATAATATCACAAGTATCAAAATCATGCTTCAATAATAATGCCCGGGAGGTGTCGGGTTTAGAATAACACCTCTCCATTTCTTCCAAAGACGTAACAAAAGGCAACTAAGAAGATAATTTAAGGTATAATTCAGGCAGGCTAGCTACCTGTGATTATTATACCTCTTTTATCTTAAAATATAAACTTGGGAGTTTTATTTTTTATTTTAATTTGTTCTTTTTGATCCTTTTTAAATTCCGCAGAGTTTCAATGGATTAATCGACAAAGACGGTGCAGAATTTGCTAATAGGAAAAAAACATAAATAAACGTAAAAAAGTCTGAAATAAAATCCGTTTTTGGGCAATTATTGCTGTTAAGCTTGAATAGCCAACTCTTCCGTCATCCCACTCAACCCATTAATAGCTTGCCCTCTCAATCCTTACTCACCCCATTTTACGCAGCACTGTTACACACTGAAACTACACTATCTCAGTGCCACGCGCCATCATTGATCACACACACAACCGCCCACACAGCTCTGTAAAAACGATCCATCAATCACAGTTGCAGGATGAACGACAAGCAACCAGCGCGAGGGGGGTTTAGTACTCGTTCTTTTTTGAAAAAGTCGTCTTATAGCTTTTTAAGAGCAGTAAAAACGACTTTACTATGACTTTTATCCATAGTTATGTTGCTTCTCTGTAAATCCTTCTTCTTGACAATGGTCTTTCTGAAGCGCTGGTAGTCTAACATTCAAACAAAAGAGGTTGAGCTTTTAACGACCTACTAACATAATTGAATGACATTTTAATAACACTTCATACACGTATATCGTAGGAACTAAGGAAATACGCACGTTTAATATTATAGAGACCTAATTCAAAATGTGACACTTCACGAAAATAACACATGAAGCCATATATCTATAGCTTACTTTTGAAACATGTCAAATTTTAAATGAAGTCTCTATAATACTGAACGTGTATTAATCTGAGCCTCTGGTACAATCGAAACGATCATGGATTTGGTAACGGTTTCGTTGGCAAATTATCGCGGGTTGTATGGAGACGTGTCGACCGCGGCAGTTGTGCAGACATTCCGCTTAGCGGCGCTGTATCAGTTTTAAATCGTTATCGAATCCAAGATCATTTCGATTACACTAGACGCTCTGAAAGTGGCTGCGAAACGTGAAATTATTATGATTTTTACAGTATGTAAAAATAACTTTTCGAATTATGAAAATACTCGTAACTGAACATCACTCCAATTTCGTCAACAAATTTGCCAGACAAAATGCAATAGACTACTGGTAGATTTAAATTCAGCATGTCATGCTATCGATCCTTGGTTCATTGTTGAACTAACGTCATTCGAATTAGCCGAGCTATCACGCGCTCGATCGAGCGGAGCGAGCGATGTGGGCGGCGCGTGGGGTCTACAGTATTTTGCACTAGCTTCTAATTTAAAATTTTCGGCGAAATGAAAACTAATTTGATGTGAAATTAATTTATTTTCAAGTCAACCGGTATCGGTATTTGGGTTTCACTACTTTATTGGAAAATAATTTTGTTTTTAATACTTTCTTTAGGGGTTTTCTTTTATATTTGATAATGTTATCCTGAAAAATATTATCTACGTCCTCTAAAAGACGTAATATAACGCACGCTGCCGTTTTGGTGTCAAAATAAGCTGTTGTATGGAAAATGTTAATACAAAAACTGTATTAACCTCCTAAGGAAAACGCAGAATACCTACCAAATGAGATTATAGTAGTTTACCTGTGTAATATTTAGAATAACACCTCTCCATTTTTCCGTGGGTGTCGTAAGAACGACTAAGGACATCGGTTACGGTATGTTTTAGGCGACTGGCTAGCAACCTGTCACTATTATACCAGCCAACTCAAAACCTAAAAAAAATATATAAATATACTAGAAGTAGCCGCGAAACGTGAAAATAGTCATGGCTTTGTCTATGTAGCGATTCGTGTCCTCTGCCTATCCTATTTGGAAGTGGCATCACGGGCAGCTTTAGGATGTAAAAGGTGTATTGAAGAAAATAAAAACATATACCCAGATCGAGCCTTAAAAATTTTGGTACTTTTATTTTTGATTGACACTTACAACTATCTTTCTGCCTACACTGTCTAAAGACACATACTAACAAAGAGCTTCTAATAACGCCTCAACCAGGCTCAAACAGCCACGGCATCCAAAAAACAATCTTCATAAAGGAAAAGGTTTTAGCAAAGTACATGAAGGGCGAGATTTCCTTGGTCACGCCTTGTGATCCGTCCCGTCGGTTCGCAAGGCTAGTGGGTGCTTTCATTTTATTGCATTATTTTCTCGAGAGAAAACATTGGGAAAAAACAAGCAGTAAAGCCTAGAAAATGTGGGGTTTCTACGTTGTAAAAATAGGGCAAGTAGGTATCAGATTTGTGACAAAGGAGTTGTAGTGGAAACGCATTTTTTTGTGAAAGTGTTTTGACGAAAATGGTGTTTATTGAAAAATCTGGTCTCCCTCGAGATGTCTAACATCGTATGTCCTGAAATAATTTGCTCGAACTGTTTTTGTCCTAATGTGATTTAGCTCTAATGATCGATTGCAATAACAATCATTTTCCATAATGGAAAATATGAGACAAGTTTAGTGCTTTTTGATTTCTTAAATCAAACTTTCGGAGTGGAGGCTTGCGACGTCATGCCAAGGTAAAAGTGATACCACGTAGTGGTGTAACTCGAAAGTTTAAAGCTCTGGTCATCTCTTGTTTGTCACATAAAAGAAAAAGTAGGTCTACAATTTTTGGTCATCTGACTTGATTAGTCAAATACCCAGTTCACGTCTCCCGATCTTGCGTTTCCCATAGAAATACAATCCTGCGTTTAAATCTATAAAGTCTGCGTTTATATTATAAAGCTGAAGAGTTTGTTTGTTTGTTTGTTTGTTTGTTTGTTTGTTTGTTTGTTTGTTTGTTTGTTTGAACGCGCTAATCTCAGGAACTACTGGTTCAAATTGAAAAATTCTTTTTGTGTTGGATAGACCATTTATCGAGGAAGGCTTTAGGTTATAAAACATCATACTGCGACTATTAGGACCCAAGAAATAGTGGAAAAAGTGGAAAAAAACGGGGAAAATTAGTCACTATTCCACGCGAACGGAGTCGCGGGCACAGCTAGTAGAGATATATAACCACAATTCGAGAGCTGATCTAGGCTACCAATATTTCACCTAAAATTCCATTGAATTGTTCGAGACATCAATTTGTCTTGCTCGCGTGTCCTCGAAATAACTAATCATTCTCCTATTCATTTGTAACAGTCACCTAAAGATAGCACCCTGTCGCTCTCGCGAGCTGTACGCGATACAGCATGAATTGTACGATAAGTTGGTGTGACAAGGTAGTAAATTACTTCGGTAGGGTTAACAGAAAGTTCTGGCATTCTTTGATTTGTTGTCGAAATTGTTTTGTTAATTTCGAGGGTGTTTTTGGTAATTTGCTGTCTGAAAGGGAAATTTTGTTGTTTCGAGTATTGATTTTAGAATGTTCTTCCCCACCTTCTATTCCCACCCACCATAGAACCTATTCAAAGTTATCGTCATAGTCACGTCGATAAATACACACTTTATAACGATCATTCTGAAAACAATCTGCTGTATGACAGAAGTCCATTACCATCTAGAACTAAGTACCATCACGAACAGGGATTGTTGAGCCACTTACCTATGTCCGTAACTTGGTCGTGTAGTACTAATCCAATAGCTGGCATCTAGTCGGTCACATCGGTCATTGATTACACGTCTAAATTCCGAACAGTGCCAAGTGGCTTAACAATCCCGGTTCGTGACTGTACATCACCATAGTCTACTCGTACTAAAATCACGAAACAGCCTTAGCGGTATTTCTAAACATTCCTGTAACAGCGAATAATCCCCAGACAGCTGCCACCTGTCATAAGCAGGTGTTGCCAACCTACACGAGAAAACTCCGTTGTTAAATGCTAGTTGTATTAGGTTGAATACCCCTGGAATTTCAGAGTCTAGTGTTTTAATTTTCATACACACATTACGCTTGTATTACATTGTAGACAAAGCCATGTCTTTTTCACGTTTAGTTGCGAGTTGTAGCTTTTTTTTTTAGGTTTTAAGTTGGCAGGTGGGACTATTTATAATAATGACCTGTCGCTTAACCTAATTCCTTTGTCGCCTCTTACGACATCCACGGAAAAATGGAGAGGTGGTGTTTAGCAACAGACACCGCGGATCCTACTACTGGTCCGAAAAATACTGAGCTAACTAAACATATCGAGCTAAGTTCGATTTGAGACGTGATTTATCAATATTTTGTTATTATTAATGTGAAGCTAGAAACGTGGAATAGCTGTGGGTTTATCTATGTAATGTCTTGTGTTCCACCTACCCCATTTAAAAAAACAGACGATCTTAATATATTTGTGTATCTAAACAAACAAAATGTGTAGTGAAAATTGTCGACTAAGGTTTTTTATGAACAGAACCCGACACGGTATTCATTACTTCGCAACAAACAGAGAGGAAACGAATCGCATTTATTATTTAATTTGGTATGCAGATGAGCTTTAAACAGTCGTTCAAATTTTACACGATAAACCAAGCGAAGTCAACGGTAATCAAATATTTAAATAAATAATTAGAGGTAAACATAGGATTCAGGTAGACGGGCAGGCAATGCAATATGTCGACGAGTATATATATTTGGGCCAGATAGTCTCTTTCAGTAACAGACAAGACAAAGAGATCGAAAGACGTGTCGAAAACGCCTGGAAGAGCTACTGGTCCATGAAAGATCTCATGAAAGGAAATCTCCCTATAGCACTCAAGCGTAAACTCGTCGACATATGTATCCTGCCTGTACTAACCTATGGTGCACAGACATGGTCCCTTACCGAAAATCAAAAGTCCAAGCTTAAGGTTTGCCAAAGAGCGATGGAGCGCAGCCTACTGGGTGTAAAAAGGGTAGATAGAATCCGGAACACCACGCTGCGCTCAAGGACACGAATCGCTGATGTGGGAGAAAAGACCGCCAGGCTGAAGTGGGACTGGGCGGGACACGTTTGCCGCATGCACCCACAGAGGTGGGCGCACACAGTCACTTGGTGGGTGCCGGAGAACGGCCAGCGCCGTCGAGGCAGGCCGAGAAGAAGATGGCGGGACGACTTGGACTCGTATGCGGAGGACTGGCCAGACATTACACAGGACCGAGAGTTGTGGAGGTTAAGAGGGGAGGCCTTTGCCCAGCAGTGGGATACATCAACAGGCTAAGAAAAAAAAAAAAAAA
>BHDV01039397.1:40032-59118 GCA_005406045.1 Adoxophyes honmai | reverse complement strand
TTTGTCTTGATTTTCGGATAAACAGTAAAAAAACCAATCTGAAAACATATATAGTTTTATTACATCACCTCCAGATGCTTATGCCTTATAAAGGGTTAACTGATCTCCAGCCACATCGTTTTGTAAGTATCATTAAAAAAAACTACATATATACATACGATCACGCCTTTGTTCCCAAGTGGGGTAGGCAGAGCACAAGAATCGTGACATAGACAAAACCATTGTTATGATTATATTATTATCACGCATCGCAGCCACTTCTAGCATAGTTTTAGGTTTGCAAAGATGGAAGAGGTAGAATAGTGACAGTTTGCGAGCCTGTCGCCTAAACATACCTAAGCCTTTTTCCTTAGTCGCCTCTTACGTCATGGAGACAAAATGGAGAGGTGTTATATTATCCAGACACCACACGGTGGTAAAATGTCTATACGTCTTTAACCCTTAACCACCTACGTGCGGTCTCACAGACAATAGATTATTCAAAATTGTCAATAACTAAACGCGAGTACGTCGCACACGCGTCCGTGTCCTTGTACCTTTGCCGGCCCCTCCCGCAGTACCGGCTATGCCATCGACTCGTTCAGATGTATGCTCATTTTGATTTGGTGAGTTAAAAAATATCATCTGCAGTCTGTGAGACCGCATGTAGGTGGTTACTGTATTTTTTAACAGTCTCGGAGACGTCTCGGAAACCGCTCGTAGGTGTTTATGTAATTTTTTTCAGCCACATAATTTTGTTTATTTTTGTGAAACATGTAGAAAAATGGTTGCTACAGGAAATATCAGATGACAAAAATATGTCAGACGAAGATTGTAGTGACGTGGAACCGATTCAGTGGGATATGTTGTTAAAAATATGCTGCAACTGCCTTGAAAAATTGTGGATCTTTGGGAATTGCAATTTTGTAGAATTTGACGATAAGTGCTCTATTTTTTTATTTAATTTTGTAGTTGAACTCCGTATTTTATAGAAATAAATAAAAAAAGGTTGATTTTTTGAATTCCTATATCTATCAGGTCTTTTAATGTAATCAGAGTCGATTTATGTGTTATATCTACCAGTCTTGAAAGATTATGCCATATCTCAAGATTTTATTATAGTTTATGTTATTTGAAGTTCTAAAATAAAAGTCTAAAGCATAAACGAGTATTTTACTCGTTGAAATGCTATCTTGATATTACAGATCCCGAATTTGAGATGATTATTCACGAGCGGTCTCTAGGACCGCACGTAGGTTGTTATTTTACAGAAATTGGACGTAGGTGGTTAAGGGTTAAAACCTTTCAGTCAATGTACCCTAAAACGCTCCACAAGCTAACTTGATGGAAAGAGTATTATTTTCAATCAAGTCCTTTAAACAGAGTTACTCTGGCAAATTGATCAATGATCATACATCAGTCTTGTATGACGGATCGTTTCACACAACACTGATGACGCGGCGGTTTGTTCCGGCCTACGCATAAACGGGTATGAATATTATCTTTGGGTACCTACTATGTTTGTAAGTAACCCAGATTTTTAGGATCTATATCTGAATCCTAAACGTTTTTTAACCTATTTTTCAATTCCCTAATGTTTTTTTCATAATGATAATTTGTCTTGTCATAATATATTATCTTTAGTTTTCCTAACATCTAAACATTTTATTCCAAAAACGATTCTTTTGACGCTCCGCTATGTTTAGTCGTAAAATAAATATAATCTAACCAAACCTATTTGAATTCTATCAATTTTTGAAGAAAAATGTATGGAAAATGATTGTTACTGCAAGTGATTGTTACGGCTAATGCTCATTAGATTTTATCTATGGTGCGTTGTGTGTGCTTTGCCTTCCCCATTTGGGAATACAGGCATGATGTATGTACCTAATTCGTGCAGCAGATCACGTAGGCATGCTGCAATTATCAAAAACTGAAATTGACTGACAATTTTACACATGGAGCGTACTCTCAAATATGTCGGAAGCATAGCATGTTACACCAATTCTTAACAACTAAGATTATGTATGCTTTGTGGATTATGTACGTCTGCAGTCGTCTGCAAGCGGAGTTCAAAAACTTGGCCGTAGCAGCATGATTCAACGACTCGTCGTTGTCGTCTGCTGCGGTTGCATATAATGGGAACTTTATCTTCGTCGATAAATCTTAAGCAAACCTCAAAATTTCCAAAGATTCATTCATGCGATCTCAAGCTTCAATTTGCATATTTTTAACAAATCAGCTTAGAGTTAATAAAAGTGGATTTGAATTTCAAGTTATTGACCGAAAGTGCAATGCCTTATACTTGCAAGTAATTGCTAAAAACTCTGTCAGCAAGTTGGTTTCAGAAACCGAGGGATTTTCATCTAACTTTTTGCTTGTACCACAAGACTCATCTGATATTCAAAATACTAGACGAATTGTAAATGCTTTGTAAGCACATACATAACACTTGCTACCCCATTTGCATGCATTCGAAACAGAACTTTACTTAAACAAAACTTAACCAGAATCATGCCAGTCCGTTTCTTTCGTGGATGTCTTGAGAGGTGACTAACGAATAAGTTTAGTTATGGCTTAGGCAATGGGGTAGCATCCTGTCACTATTATACCTTTTTCATCTGTTTGTTCTTAACTTCGTGTGCTCTTAGAACATCTGCTGGCAGTAGGTAAAATGACAGTGGTTAGCAACCTGTCACTATTATTAAAAATACGCGAAATAGTAGTTTTGAAGTAGAGTTTTGTGTGGACCGGGAAAGTGGAGTAATACAACAGTTTTTAGTGAATATTCAATTTGATCTTACAGATAACTGACAAATTACAAACTGACTGCATGAGGTTTTTTCTCCCTAAAAACGACATAATGAAGTCGTTAACCTCAAACTAAAACCTGAATTCAAAATCAGCGTTTATTTAAACCCTAGTGCAGACCCGGTTCAACTTTGGAGCCCAATCAAATCTAAAGTTGGAATTAGTGGAACCAGCTTTTTGATTTGAGCTGAAAATAGTCCCATTATCGTCGGTTAGTCAAAGCGGATTAGTTTAGTTTGATGAAGTTCTGAGAGCTTCTGGATTTAATCTTATGTTGGAATGTTCGTGGGAAATAAATTTGAATTAAGTTTGTTCTTTGTGTGACTAAATTTAATCCGAGTGAGTTTTCGGTGTAAGTGTTTTGAAATGCATTTGGGCACAATTAACGGAAAAGAAACCGAGAATTTGTAATTTTTATGCATTTTATTAATTTATAGATTTGTTTAGTGTCAGATTAGTCCCCGTGTAGTGTCGGATTTAAGATAACGCTTCTCTGTTTCTACTTTGGATATTGTAAGTAACAATTAGTTAATTTTGCTTTAGGCGACAGGCTAGCAACCTTCTCATTCAATTTTCATCTACATATTTTCAATCTAAGTATTGTGTTGAAACGTGAAATGGTCATGGTTTAGTTGGTGTAACGTTTCGTGTGT
Organism: Adoxophyes honmai; assembly: GCA_005406045.1. Lineage (NCBI taxonomy): Eukaryota > Metazoa > Arthropoda > Insecta > Lepidoptera > Tortricidae > Adoxophyes > Adoxophyes honmai. The sequence goes on along the minus strand of BHDV01039397.1, from coordinate 55,675 downwards.
TTTTCTTATTCCATTTGGAAATAGGTACATACATGCGAGATTTTTGTGTGTTAAGAACAATGTAGGAGAACATTTTGAGCAAGTTTAATAATTTAAAACATGCTTCTAGGATCAATGATAACACAAAAGGGGTTTGCATTGCCAAATCATATTAACAGACACACACAGATGACAACATCTCCTAGCAAGAATTGTTTTATTAAAGTGATTGCGCTTGATTTCTTACTGGGATATTTATTTATTCCTCCCATAATGCCCACCGGGCCCCAATCGCCAGGTCGTTTTCCTGTTGGGCTAATCGAATCAAACGGAGTCGGTGGTAATTGGGTGTCCGCCCTTCATTATACGAGCTGCTAACCGATATTTCTCAGGTCAAGCCGAAGGGGAAAGAATAGAAAGCCAAGGGTGGTTTTATTCATGAGTTAACGGTAGAAATTGATGAAATTTTTGCATTTAGTGTCGGGTATGAAATTCGTGATCAGTTATCAGGTATGAATCAATGAGAATCTTTCAAATATCTAGTCAATAATCATGAATAAGAAGTACAGAATAATCTTAGTTACTTTTATAGTTATGCCAAAGAATGTAAAAAAAAAAACAGTTTGGTGGACCGATATCGTTTTGTGGTTATTACGTCGTGCTCACTGGTGTGTAGAGGAGGGGGTTTAAAAAGCTCTTAAGAAACAATGAACTATTTAATTTCAGCCTACCTTTACTTGAAAAAGATATCCCTAAAACAAAATAAACAAAACTATTATTATTATATTACAATCTATTATTAAGTACGGACAAGGACTAATTCATGAGCCACAAAAAAATCATAACGATTTCTCTTGACAATTAATGGGATGTCACTTTGACGTTTACTGTGAATTGGTTCCATGGTGGTTCATGAATTAAAGTCCTTGACTGTACAACCATATTTAAATCAAAAGTCTTATTCTCTTAGGTACCTACTGACTGAAATTTAAAATAATAATTTCTTCTTATACATCTCATCATGTAATTTTCTTTAACTATCTTTGACTCTTTTGCAACACTTACCACTCTTTCACACTCAACCTTCTTCCACAGACTGCCTGCACCTCCAACTTTACCGGGACCCCAAGGACCGCTTCAAGAAGGGCCAGACGAAGGCCTCTCTCTCCCTTCAGCAGTTCCTGGGTTTCGAGTCAGGGTTCACCCTGGATAAGGAGTCCAACACCATCGCCATCATCTGCCAGGATGTGATCGTTGTTCTCGCTTTTGAGACAAGGGAGAGGCTTATTGCTTGGCAGGTAAGGAAAATCATTGATGATTTTTATGACAAGGTTTTGATTTACTTGTAAGCCTTGTGCTGTAAGACCTTGCAAGTTACAGAAATCTTGGTAGCCTGAACGTAAGACCCGCCTTACACGCCTTTTAAGTAAGGACACAGCTATAGGTTAAAATGAGATAGCAACACGCATTTCGCTTTTTAACTTTATAGCTCCGTCCTTACTTTCTGTAAAATTTACAGATTTAAGGCTGGCCTAAGAATGTCGTGGTCAGTCATACTCGTAGTCCTATTTTTTTTATCGTCTACGCGGCTTATACCTTGATATTTGATAATTATGTTTTTCTTCGGCTTTCCTTTTAGCTACCTAATGTCCTATTTAAAGTACAAAATGTCCTAATAAATGGGACTTAGTTTCAAATTGATACGATCTTAATTTGACTCTAGGTGGCTGAGGGTTAGGATCAGAACGAAACAAATAGCTAACAACAAACTGACCTGTCCAAGTTCTTCAATCCATAAACAATGAGTTTCATGCCTGTTCCAAATCCAAACTCAAGACGCTTGTCTTGTTTAGGTGAAAGTCGGCAGCCAGCTGGGTTCATCAAAGGAGTGGCTGGTCATGATTGGCGGTGGTTCTCGCAAGCTGCCTGCTGGACCAGCCAGGCTTCATCTTCAGGGTCGAAGGTTCGCGCTGGCCAGCGGAGTGCCACCACGCTTACTCGGGCTGTGGGAGCTGGCTCACTTGAGGTAAGATTTTGGGGATTGGCGATGATAAAGGAACTTGATCAAAGTTACCACTTAAAAAAGAGCAATGCTATAATAGCATTGGTGAAGTTCAAATCAGTCCTCATTTGAATGGGACCTTTGCTCGAAGTTCTTCGGGATTGAATCAGATATGATATGAGGAACATACATAAAGTAGTTGTAGTGACTGAATTAGGTCGTTAAAGTGGCTATAAATAGGTTGGCAGTAACAACAGCCTTTGAGGTCAAAAACTTTCACAAATGGAGACTGTAAATCAATAAACGGATAGTAGATTGACCACACATTGTTATCTAAAAAATTACGGGCAGATCACACGAAAACGCAATTAATTGTTTTTATTCATAAAAATGCAGATACCCATTCTAAATCACGAATTATGTAAGGTAGGTAGCAGCGTCATGTGACTCACTTTTAACATGAATATTAATTTACAAGCTACAAAACTAAAGATTAATTCCATTACCATCAAACAGAGGCTTTGCCTTTGTGTTTTAAATTTTGTGCATAACATTATAACCAAATTTTGAAGGCTTCAGAATTTTACAAAACCTCATCCAAACTGCTGCTTAATCTCATAATGAGAGCACAACTTCTGACCACGAGTTTAACCTTTAACCTAACGCAGTATACGAAACTAAATAAAGCGAGTTTAACGTAAAATTTGTCACAAAGTAACATTCACGCCAATAAAACTTACAGCTCCTGACTGTACTTTATTATGTGGCTACAACTTTACTTCTATCCCTCTTACACTCATAGACAAAACTGTAACTCCATCTCTTTCCCCCACATGCGGTTTTAAACTCATATGCATCCGCTCAAACTGTGAAAGCATTTGGTCGTTTAGATTATAAATTGTTTTATGCAAATGCACCGAGATAAACATTTCGGAATGGAGATTTTATTCTCTATGACATGTGATACAAGCATATGCATTACAATAGCTCGTGATTTGTGGATTCCATTTGGTTTTTAAATGAGAGAGGAAGGATTCGTGTTATGACAATTAAAAGGTTACATTTTGGACAAATTAATTGAAATACTGTAGATAATTTCTGTTATGTAAGTTTATTAAAACTGAACAGTCATACAAGCTGTCATAATTTGACCATTTGTCATTTGGATGTCGTAAGAGGCGACAAAGGAAATAGGTTGAGTTATGCTTTAGGCGATAGGCTAGCAACATGTAATTACTATACCTCTTTACAATTAAATCTAGAATTATGCCTAAGGTGACTATGACTACGTAACTACGTAACGTAAAATAGTTATGGTTATGTCTTATAATAGTAAGCAAAACTAGAATTATTTCATGAACGAAGCTAACTTAAAGTTGTTGAGTAACTAATTAAAAATTCTCTGACTTCGCCATTCAAATAAAAAATGCAATAAAACTGCATCATACTTGTAGTTTAATTATCAAGGGTATAATGTCTTCATAGCATGATCCTTACCTGTGGTTCTTGTAACAGAACTGTATTTGCTGTACAAAAAGTAAAATACACTATTTTAACACAGAAAAGAAAATAAGAAAAGAACATACACTGTATTAAATAAATAAATAATCAACATATAACTTTGCTTAGCTGATAGGTACTATTCAGTTAGTTCAGATAGTATTGTAGATACGTAATTGTAGTACAACTATTGTAAGTATTGTAATAAATTTTCCTACTAGAAGTAAATTACATTATACTTACCTCTCTAAATCCAATTTATCCAAATCAGCTGTAGAAAATAACAACAAACAGACAGGCAGACAGAAAGATTCTTCCTAATACCATCTCCAACTCACATCTCGAAATCAAGCCGTTCAAACACCGCCATCTGCTATTTTTATGCTAAATCCTAAATCTAATCCAATCTAACCGAATCTAATCGAATCTAACACGAGCCCCAGTGTCATCTGCCATTTTTACGCCCCACATTTTCCTTGAGGCGCTAGCCATTTACGGCTGCCCGGTCCGGTTTTATTACCGCCGTATATCGGATGGGTTACGTTAGCTTTTAGCTCTCGCATTTATAGCTTCAGTTACTGGTCGCGCGACTTTAAAATTAACTGGATGCTTGGAAGTGAACGAGATTGGGATGGCCGAGTCGATTATTTGTGAATGACTTTGGTCGTTTGCTGTAGGGAATTTTGTTTGAACGAGATTGATTCATTGATATTATAATAGTAAATATCTGGGTTGTACTCTTGATGGAGTAGGCAGAGCACATGAAACGCTACATTGACAAACCATAACCAATTCAACAAATTTAATATAGGTACATCAGCATCACACCTTATAATTCTGTGTGGTGTCGGGACAGAATAACAGGTCTCCATTTCTTCCGTGGATGTCGTAAGAGGCGACCAAGGAAACAGGTTTAGGTATGCTTTGTCACTTTTATACTACCTCTTCCATCCTATTTCAAACCTAAGCCTAAGGCTGTGAAGCGTGAAATAGTCATAATTATGGATTTGTTTAAATCGCGTTTTATGTGCTCTGACTAATCCACTTGGGAACATAGGTTTGATTGTATGTATGTAGGTATGTATGTAACACCTAATGGTGTAGCCATCTCTCGAGTCCAACCCGCACTGTGCCAGTTTAAGGGTTCCGTAGTCCACAAGGAGTAGTTTCGTCATGTCCGTCCGTCCGTCCAAGCTCGTACTCCGCCGCTGCTGCACGGTCACGAAAATTTGTGGAGAGATACATATTTATTTTATACAACTCGACCAACTCATGTAGTTACAGTCGTCCGACAAAATTGAGACAACCGCAAAATTAAATAGAGCTACGGAACCCTTTCACGCGTGTGCCCGACACGCTCTTGACCAGTTTTTTGTATTAACTTACGTGTTATATCAAAACTACCTCCATCCTATTACAGGCCGACCCAAATCCGGGCCTAATCGAGACGTGCCAATTACGCACGTCAGCGGGTGCGAAATGAAGGAAAAGGCTACTCTTATTTTTCTATTTTTGCTCTTATTAATAAAAATAGTCCGTGAGGTGTTGGACTTAGAATAACGCAACTAAGGAAATAGGTTAAGGTATGCTTTAGGCCACAGGCTAGCAACCTGTCTATACCTCTTCCATCTGTCATATCGAAACTTATACTGAAAATGGATGCAAAGCGTGAAATAGCCTTAGTTTTGTCTATGTGACGAATTGTGTGCTCTGCCTTCCCTATTTGGGAAAGCAGACGAGATGGATGTTTGTAATTTAAATTACGAACACAAAAGCTTGCAACATTTATCGCCCTGCATTGATTTTTACCTTACTATTGTACTTGCCACCTTAAAACCAAACAAAATGCTAGAAGTGGCGACATCACGTGAAATAGTCATCGTTTTGCCTATGTACCGCTTTGTATGCTCTGCCTACTCCATTCAGGATGTTTACGCGTGATATATGTATGTATCTATTAACAAAATTAATGTCCTCAGGCGCTACGGTGTCGTCGAAGGCCGCTTCTGCTTCGAAGGCGGCTCCCACTGCGGCAAGGGTGAGGGGCTCCATGTCCTCATCAGCGACCAGGCTCAGGACATCACCGATGCCTTCGATGGAGCAGCCCACGGGAACCCTCGAGCTCCTGCTTCAAGAAAGAGTGGTGGTACGTACAAAATTATAGATCCTATTGTCATAAGTGTAGTTCCAAAGGTCAAAAGAGGATACGAGGACGAGATGTAGAAGGAAAAGCACATCATTTTTTTCATTAATCTCGCCTGTGCTCAACACGTTACAATTATATACCTAGACAAAATCTATCTATAACAATTTCACGTCGTCAGTTTTAGGCTATTTTTAAGTTTTAAGCTAGGTAAAAGTGGTAAACTAAAAGAGGTGACTGGTTGCTAGTCTGCCGCCTAAAATATTATGTTAACTTGATTTCCTATAAGGGTTTCCATGCCTACTCGTAATTTCCGATTGCTAAAAAATGTGTTCTAAGAACTCTATTAGTTTAAAAAAAAAAGGTAAAGTACAAAGCCAAGCAAATAAAAATATTAACTGACTGAATGAAACTTATTTGAAATTCGACTGATCATAATAATAAAATTAAACTATCAAGAAGCCAGCACCGTTTTCAGTCGAACTAATAAAATTCATAGAAAGCAATAAATTCGCTACCGCAGAAACGAGTACTAGAATTCGTATACGGTCACTAAAAATATTAACGACTGCACTTTATTTTCAGGCGCCGACAGGAACCGACCTGACACCAGACTGTCTGACTTCAACACTGGAGACCAATCAATACCAGATACAGGATTATACGAGGAAAACTTTTTCGGTGAAGATTGTGGAGGTGTATCACCTTTCTGGCCTTCAGATGAACGAAGAGGCTTCGATGAACATGATTGCAAAGGATGTGATGAAGCAGGGGCCAGACCACCTTGGAGTGGAGCTGATCACGTCACCTTAGAACGTTGTAGTACTTGTGTGACGAAACTAGGCACCATGACGCGCTCTTCAACTGTTGCTCTAACGCCTGGTAACCATTTCAACCCAGCCTGGACAATGGAGGCTGTTCCAGAAAGTAGCTCGGATAATTCTTCGAACAGCACAGAATATTTGACTCCTAGAGCGATAAAGAAGAGCCTTGAGGCCAGTCAGTGTGACTGGGCGCCGCAGAGGCCGCCCAAACCAGCGCGATTGGATGAAAAGAAGACTCCAGCCCCTTTGCCAGCTTCGGTTTGTCCTTGTGTAAATGACAGGAACTACCCTACTAATGCTAATAACCCTAAAGTCGGACCGTACGAAAATTACGATGTTCCTAAAGCGACTCATGTAGAGGTAAGTATTTGTATCATAAACAATGGATTTTTTTAGACAAGTATAAAATATTTAATATAACCGTTTTTGTTACAGGTGGAGACCACGAATATGTACTACGATACGCCAAAAAGAATAAAGCAAGCTTTAACCGAGGATCTGTTTCAAGTGACCAAAAACTCTGCTCCTGGCAATTTGGTTTTGAAGAAGAATTGTGGGTGCATTTTAAAATTTGGATCAAAGAAGAAACCGGTCATTGTTGAGTGCGATGAAAACATCCAGCCTGTCGAATGTCCATGTCAAAAAGTTACAAACTGGGCAAATAATTTAATAAGTCTTCCTTACTGTAAGAGAAATATGAACTACGACAAAGTGAATACAGAAGTCTTGACAAGTCAGAAATCTGAAGATATGGCTTTGTACGCTACTGTTGATGTGACACGTAAAACAAATAGGCAAAGTTCAATAAACGATAAAGAAAGTTCGCATGACTGCAATGAACCACAATGTATGAACTACGAAAACTTTGATCCAAAAGGTGACAATGATTTCGAAGACCCTTACGCCAACTATGAAAACCTTGAATTCGCTTTGTCTTTGGAATATTATGAAAATGCTAAGGACTTGTTGAAAAAAGCTGGCGTAACACAAAAGGAATTAGACGCATTGAGTGCTAATGTTGACTTTGCTGAAATAGCACTTCCAGCAAAACCTAAACATTGTGGTAAATGTGGACATGCCGCCAAAACCCAAGCCAACAAGAAGAACAAAAGCGACGAATATTTATTAATGGAACCTGCAAAAGAAATCAAACGAGATTTATGTCGAACAGTGGGTCCAAACCCTGGCTACACTCCTATGTCCCCTAACCCAAATTGGTCTCAAAGCTTGAGGCATCCATTACAAAAACTTCAAAAAGTAGATATAGAAAAATCTCACAGCATACCAACTCTAAACGGCACATCAAGTCGGGCACAAAGTTTCGACGTCCCCACGTCGAGTAATAACAATAAAGAAGCGATACAAAAACGGTCTAGTTCTGTAGACTCCGCTAGATTGCTAGAAGACTTAAAAGAGTTTGACAGTAGCATTGGTAGCCATGCTACCTCATCATCCTTAGAAACTTTAAGAAACTTGGCAATTGAGAACAGAAGAACATCAACTCCGTGTGACAACGAGAGAGACTGTTGCGACCACGATTGCTGTAAATCTTCTGATTCAGAAAACAAGACTTCAGAAGGCAGTTGTTCAAAAGATATGCCACATCTGCGTAATAAACACATGGACAACGCCCAAATTAAGAGATCATCTAGCGTTCCTTGTAAATCAGGTGGTAACAGAGATTCCTCGAGCTCAAATGATTCAGGAGTGTCCAGTTGCTCAATGAAACAGGGTCCTGAATTCAACGAATTTGAAATGCCATTGACTTCAGGTCATTCTCGACATCAGTACATGGCACATAGAAGAATGAGAGGGAACGCTACTGGGTGCATTCATTCTTCACTGCCCAGGAAGTCAAAATCCTCAGATTTGCTTAAGGACATGAACATGCAGGTTCACAAAGCAAATGTTCCGGCCAAGTCTTCGTCGGCAGAGGCTGAAGTGCCTGTGTTGCCACCGAAACAATTCAAAGGTAAGCTAAGCTATTTTTATATTTTCACGACCTCTTTCAGTATTATCTTATATTTCCATTTAATCTTTTCTGAATTGAGGTAAAAGAATACGTTGCAATCTATCTCTATTGTATGTAACGTTTGGTTTTATGTCTAATGTGTTGCTTTTTGCGTTATTTATTTTATCTTCCAGCTCGGATTATAATCATCTCTATTTTGTTGATATAATCTTTAGCGGAATATTAACAAGTTCGTTTTTTTTGTAGGAATAATGGACACGCACAGTACTTCTAGTGGGACATCAGATATGTCGGACTACATCGAGACTCTATCACTGACATCGTCACATTCTTCTTCCGATAATCCTAACATAAGGTAAGAAAATGTATGAAACCAAAATAAACCACGAGAAGAACAAAACATTTTTTGGAGTTATCTAAGCTAACATTTCGATGACTCATACCATCAACATCTCATACTGATTTTCGAAGCATAGATCCTATTCTATAAACAAGTATTTTAAACATAAGACGCGACATTGTATGGCCATGTACTTGTTTTGCCTATGATCTTACATAAGTACGAGATGATTTAAGACCTATAATAGAAGATCTTCGTAAGTTATTGCCCGTAAACCTACTCTTATAAAAACCAAAAATAATCTTTGACATCACGATTGTTCCCAGGATGGCACGGCAGCCCACCATGACACTGCGGCCCAGGTCTGGTAAGGAGTATCACAACTTGGACCCAATCATCACCTCTATGTACAAAAGTGGAAAAGAGCTCTCAAACTACACGAATCTACCTTAGATATAATGGAATTGTTACCAAACAATATATTCTAACTTAATTAAGACAGGATTATTTTTAATATGATACTTTTTGTTAAAAGATAGGGTAAACCATATAGCTATTGCCCGCTTAAGGATTTCAAACACATTAACATGCAATAAAAAATAAAATATGATAGGTACCAACTTTTTATTACTATTTTCTTATAACCTAATAAACTCTTCTATAGAATAGGAACAGTTTTTAATTAAAACTTACGTAACATAGCAAATATCGCAACATAATTAAAATCTTCCGAAAAGTACAGTCATTGCCCACAGCCTATAGTAATTGCCAACATTGCAGCACAGTAATTGCCCGATAACTTAAAATTATAAAATCAGAGTCTTTACTTCACGTCAGTGGTCTGCACTAACTCTAAACATAAACACAATCATTAATCTCGAACCTTAAAGAATAGTTTTCGATAAATTAAAAAGATTGCGCATGCATTTCAAACACAACAGCAAGTGATGTCTGGAACACTTAACACCAATACTCTACTACGACAGCTATTGCCCGGGCAATAACTATAAACATTGCCATATGGCAATTACTAAAAAAGGGTGGGCAATTACTGAAATTATGAAAAAAATCGTTCAGTGATTGCCCACAGCTAAAATAATCGTTAGGATTCAAAATAAAACGCAGAATTACGTTTCTAAACGTCGTAAATACGATTAATTTTATCATACTCATGCAATATAAGCTGAATATCTAATAATGAACACACAAAGATTTCCTTTATGCAAGTTAGTTCTTAAGAAAACTGTTAAAAATGTTACCTGTTTAAAAGACGCGTTCACGGCGTTCACCCATCTATACCAAATCCGCCATCACTGTTTTTCTGTTTAGAATGTTGCCAGTAATCAATGCTAAACCTACTAAACATCAAATTGGCGCGCATTAAGCATTTCAAATACAACAGCAGGTGATGTTTGCAACACTTTCATCAATAATCTACCACGACAGCTATTGCCCGGGCAATGACTATAGACATTGCCATATGGCAATTACTAAAAAAAGGGTGGGCAATAACTGAAATTATTAAAAAAATTGTTCAGTGATTACCCACAGCTAAAATAACCGTTTGGATTCAAATTAGGATGCAGATTTACGTTTCTAAGCGTTGTAAATACTCTTAGTTATATCATATTCATGCAATAGAAGCTGAATATCGAATAATGAACACACAAATGTAACCTTTATGCAAGTAAGTTCTTAAGCAAACTGTTAAAATTTTTACCCGTTTGAGTAACACATTCACCCATCTAGACAAAATCCGCCATAACTGTTTTATTGTTTAGAATGTTGCCAGTAGTCGATGCTAAATCTACTAAACATCAAATGAACGTGCCATCTAGCCAATTCTAAACGAACTAGAACGATCTAAAGTTAACATTCGATAAGGTTTTTGCTAAAGCGGGCAATCACTGCCGGTGGGCAATAACACCCTGGTTTACCCTATCTGCTGCTCAAGCAAGTCATATTGGGTGAATTAAAAATTATTTTCTTTTGCGTGTCGGTCGTTCCAAGTATTAAAAATTGGTTTTGTCGCAATTTGTTCTTCTGTTCTGAATTTAATGTGTTATATCTATTTGTATTGACTTTTCAATCACTGTTGGTAGAACTAGTCTCATAATTATTGAAGACTTTTTTATTTTCTGTGGCGTTAATTACAAAACAATACACGTTAATATTGTAACTTTTTATTTTTTTGTGTTCATGAAATATCTATTCTAGTCAGACATAATAAGAAGAGAATATAATTTTGAAACGATGTCTTTGACAGATACGAGTATGATAATGTATTATTATTGATAGGAAGAAATAGTTACTATCTTAGTTAGATTGCATTTGAAGTTTTCGTTACTAGATATTTATTTTTTTAATTGAAATAGTTGCCGGTTGATTTTTTAATAATTAAACGAGTCATTATTTTATTGAACGGACAAGACTGATTTTTTATTCAACAGTTTAGTGATTTTAGTTTTGTTTGTTTTGTACCAAGTAATGATAATTACCTAGTCAAAGATTGTATATTAAATTTTGTATACTTAAGTAATACATAGATGGTTGTATAGCTGTAAAAAAGGGGTATTATTAACAACGATTTACTATCAGTAGAAGTAGTTGTAAAAATACATTTTATACGACATTTTTCTTACAGTACGATATATTATCCTTGTAATATAATAACCTTCTTGAATAACAAGTTAAATTACGTATAGAAATCTGATGATAGTTGTATTCCTAATTATGAAGAAACATAGTTAATAATAAGAAATATCAAGCAAATATTTGGAGATAATTATTGTCAGGGCAGGATATTTAAGATTTTGTTACTTTTTTAAATCCTACTTATTCAGATTATAAACCATTTAAGTGATTTTGTGTTATATTTCTTTGTTGTGAAGTTCTGTTGAAGAGACGTGATTGTATAAAATAAATTACATATGTGTAATTTTAAGAAAAAGTAAAGACAAATACATTTTGTTCACCTAGCATTTTCATTTTTTGTGTTAATTTTGAATTAAGAGCTCTTTCTATTCTAATGAACGAAAAATATATGAGATACACAAAACAGAAAATTATAAAAATTGTATACATATTTTGGGATATTTTTCTTCCATTAAAATGGATTGAGCTCGTGATTTTGAGTATAAATAACCTAAGTATTTAAAAAAAAACACCACAAAACATTATGAGTACTAGATTATTTTTAAACGATCATCCTTTTAAGTGGTCTGGCAATGGGAGTCTTACCACTCGAAGTGTTGTAAGTGTTACATACATTTATTTACGCTAATGCAGCGAGAGCTATAGCTCAATCACGGAAACAAATCCATGAGGAAATCAAAAAATGCAGTGTTCAAACTTGGCTACCTTTGTTATATCAAAAAAATTTGACAGATTGTAACGTCAGTATTTTTTTCGTACAATTTCAAGTCAAATTATTATTTGTTAAATGGACTTTCACAAATGGATATTATTGTTACTCTTGTTTTTTTCTTTGCCTTATACAATTGTAAAAACCTTAAATTTTTACGTCCAATTCCAACTAAAAAAAAAAATTCGCTTATTTTATATAGTAGCCAGGTGCGAACACGATTTCAGAAACTGTAAACGTCGTAGACTTTTTTTTTTTTCATTTGTATGGGATTACGTGACAGAGAGAGCGCTATATTAACTTGTCACCGTGAATAAAGTATAGAAACAGATAAAGTAACACAATTTTTGTTATGATACCTTGGCATACGTCTCTGTGACTCTCGGTAGAACCATGTTGTAGTTATCATCTTGTCACATTTACAACAAAATCTTGATCAAACAACCATAGGCTCTCTGTGACAGAGTTCCATCCAGTTACATTGTAACTTATGGTTAATGTTGAACGATTAATTATAACTTTACTCAGTAATTTATACATTTTTATTTAAGGTATGGGACACCATTGTGCAATATTGTAATGCATAGTTAGTTACGTTTCGTAGACACTCGCTAGTCCGTTTATATCAAACCGGTAATGTATCCTCTATGTATACCTACTTATACATAATAAATACTTATAGTGATTTGTAAACTGGCTTTTTTATTTACAACAAAGTTAGTTATAATCCTACGAAACGTGAGAGTTTGTCGGTGGAAGCATTTTAGGGTGAACAATGAGGTTTTCAATGTTTTTTTCTATGAAATTGTACAGTCAAGGATTTTAATTATTGAGCTACCATGGAATCAATTCACAGTGAACGCCATAGTGGCCTCCGATCAATAAAATTATCTAAATAGTTTTTTTCTCTGAAAAAGTTCTATGGTGGTTCATGAATGAAAGTCCTTGACCGTATAAGATGACGAGTCTACATCATACAAGCTTATTTGGTCGCTAACAATATACAAAATTCCAAATTACAAGATTTCATATTTTAGATTATTTGTTTGTACTGTCATAATATACAATACGTACGGTCAAGGACTTTAATTCATGAGCCACCATAGAACCTTTTCAAGGAAAAAATCATAACGGTTTCTCTTGATAATTAATGGGATGTCATTATGACGTTTACTGTGAATTGGTTCCACGGTGGCTCATGAATTTAAAGTCCTTGACTGTACGTACATCTTGCTTGTATTCCCAAAAGGGGTAGGCCGATCATACGAAACGCAACATAGTCAGAACCATGACTATGTCACGCTTCGTACCCACTTCCACTATAAGTTTCCACTATAATGTTTTGTGTGCTCCTTACTCCATTTGGAAACATAGGCGTGATTGTGTATACTATTAATATGTATGTACAATCTGGTAGCAGAGATCTAGGGGCCCAGTCGAGACCGTAGAGGAGGAGGGAACTGTTAAAAAATTATACATAATATTTGGGATGGATGACTATGAAAAACACAGTTAATAAAAAGTATATTTTAATAAAAAAAAAAGCGTTGAAAGTGTTATTTTTTCTGAGGTTACTGTACTGAAAAAAAAAACTGTATCCAAAAACAGAAAAATCCTAATTCTAATTTACCAGATTGCTTACTAAATTGTCCCCTGTGACCTACTTCTAGCTTTGATAGGCTATTCACGTACGTCTGAACCCTAATTGGAGAATAGGTCTGGCCAGTAAACAATTAGTCATCCAAACATGTCCAACTGTGACTTAGGTCGACCTTATGGAGGTTACAGACAGGCGTTTTTTTTTTAATGCTTTCTTTTAAATAGAAGAATAAAACAGATCTACACACGCTACAACATCATAGACTACAAAATTACACAATCAGAAAGTCTAGTGTAATCGAAGCTATCATGGATTCGATAATAATTTCGTTTGCAAATTAATGCATGATTTCCACCAAACGGCCGGAGTCGGAAAGAATTTTATGGTCTTTAAACGATACTGAACCTTACGGTCACTGTGTTTAAGTCTACATTACCAAGCAGCGTACAAAAGCTAGGTGACGTACGTCGCCCGCGACCACGGAATACAAAAATAAGGTAATGTAGACTTAAACACAGTGACCGTAAGGTTCAGTATCGTTTAAATACCATAAAATTATTTCCGATTCCGGTCGTTTGGGGGAAATCATGCATAACGTGGAATTGTATAGAAACTGAGACAGCGCCGCCAAGCGGAACGTTTACACAACTGCCGCGGTCGACACGTCTCCATACTTTATCGAGTCTATGATCATTTCGATTACACTAGACGCTAAGAACTGTCTGTAACTCGTGGCAAACATCATTCGATTTACCCATTTTAGAGAAACGCGAGCATCGGATTTGAACCCACGAACCTCTGCACTCGAGGCAACCGGTCAAACCGCTGGGCTACGACGACTACATTATTAACTGCGAAATCGCCCTCTATAACCCTCCTAATGCCTCGCCAATTGATAAACTTCATCGACAGATAACCAGCGGCATTAACCCAAATCCGATAATCAAACGGCTCTAATAACCGTAATTGAGAACTGAACTATCGAAGGCTCTCGAACCTTCGAGAATGTTCGAGAATGTTCCAGAAGCGAGGAACATTACCCTAAGGGCTTTTGATTCAAACCTAATTGGTACTTGGTTACAGACGGATGAATGCAACTGTTGAAAGCTTTTGAGGGTAGTTCTTTAGGAATTTAGGGATAAGTTGGAACTACCCGCTTTTTATCGCTATTAAAATCTATATTGAAACCTGGCATTTTGTTAAAAGTGGGTGTGAGTATGACACATAAAAATTGACATGGTTTTAGCTATGTACAGCTTTGTGTGCTTTGCCTTTCTCATTAGGGAATAAATACAGTAATAAAAAAAAGTAAAAGAACTCTTTATTGTAAAAATATTTTAACCTTCCTATACCCTGCGCCGTATTTTGTGACACATGTACTCAGAAACATTCGGGACCCTAATTTCTTGTATTAAATATTCTATTATCTCTTATTTACTAAAAATAACCTATCAAACAAGGTCACAGGAAATTGATTGTAGGTAAATATATTAGCCGGAAATACGTGTCTGAAAACTCCTATATGAATTTCTTCCAAAATAATATAATAATAATAATATAATATTTTGGCCGTTTTTAGTGGTTACCATTTTGCTAGCTGTACCTCAAGAAGTATGATAGCTAGGCAGGCAGTTGAAATTTTCACAAAATTTTGAAAATCGGTCCACGGGTTTTTGAGATATCGAGTAACATACACACAAAAAAAAAAAAAAAAAATTAGGTCGAATTGAGAACCTCCTCCTTTTTGAAGTCGGTTAATGACGTTTTTCTATGAGATTCGAAATTATGAGATTGATGACATTTACGTAAAACAAGTTTTGATGTGACATGACAGACCGATGGCAGCAAAGTAAAAACAGATATCTACAAAAACGCAACTTTACAGGAGAGCGTAATTACTAAAAAAGTGTGACTATTTT
>BHDV01039397.1:13685-34865 GCA_005406045.1 Adoxophyes honmai | reverse complement strand
TGTATTATAGCTCATGGAACGTAAATAACGAAAAAAAATTTTTTTGTGTAATAGCACGTACACGTTTATTCGGTGCGGCCATCGAGGTGCTTAATAGGGTGATTTTAAAGTGATGATTTTAAAGTGTTTTTTTTTTCTTCGGTAAATTAATACAATAAAAAATTATACAAATCAAACAAAATCAATCAAAAATCCTTAATTACAGTTAAAAGTTAATTGTTTAATCTAATCTATTATCGCTTAAAATATTCGTGACTAATTTGTTAGCACCTTATAATACAATAACCACATAATTATGCCAATAATTAGCTATTAACCTAAATCAATTTCCATTAAAAAAACATTTTATAAAGAAGATAATTACTTTTTTTTTGTTAGTTAGTTGTTAGCTGCTACATCCACACAGAATAAATTTTGCAGTGAGAGGAGACATTTTGCAGTGCGTCAAGAAGTAAACGAAAAGGTAAGTCTTTTTAATAATTTACTACATCTTTTCTCTAACAGTTCATTAATTTATTTTATAAGGAGTCGCGCGCGAGATGTACTACATCTGTCACTGTTTAACTACATACTGACTGGTTTAGAATAACGCCTCTCCATTACTTCCGTAGATGTCGCATGAGGCCACTAAGATAAGGTTTAACTACTTTCAGTGACAGGCTAGCAATCTGTCACTAATGCCTCGATTACACGTACCGAGTAGAGTGGCGAGAGAGTGTTCTCGGCCGAGTACTCGGTTCGTGTGTACGATTGTTTTAATAGAACACACGAACCGAGTACTCGGCCGAGAACACTCTCTCGCCTCTCTACTCGGTACGTGTAATCAAGGCATATTATTAAATATTTCATTTGTTTTTTTAACCTGAAATTAAACTACAAATTGCTGCGCAGCATGAAATGGTTAGTTTTGTCTTTTTTTGTAGCGTTTTGTGTGCTCTGTTTGTTATATTTTGGAATATAATAACATGTGAATGTTTGTTACATCGAACCAAACTATTCCTGATCCACAAATAATTTAATTATTGTTAGTAGAAAAAATTTTGACGTTTTGCGTTGCTCGACTAAGGATATCTTTATTACGTTAACTTAAAAAAACATTCTGCAGTGTAAAGAATTTTAAAATTGCCGTTACCATTAATATGTTTCTTTTACACAGTATATATCTTGTCTCTTCATTTTAGTAGATGCACTATTATTTTAACTATTATTTATTACTATTTTTGTACCAATTTCAAAATTCTTTTTTTGTAAAAATGGCTTTCTGCCAAGTTTTTTGCAGCGCATTCTTCTTGGCAATGATGATCATTCCGAAGAGCTGGTAGACTCAAAAATGACGTGTCAAAGTGCTTTTAAAAGCCTATTTGCTTTAACAAAGTTTTGAATTTTAAATTTCAGGAGTCTTTAACGGCAAGGAAGTAAGATGTTGACAGCAAGTCAGATACGATGGGGGTTTTTCGTGTTGGGGTCTTCTGGATCCAGCAAAAAACAAGCAGACTACAAAGGCGCCATATCAATGGTAAAATGTGTTCCGAACAGTCATACTCATTCTCATACTAATGATGAAATTAATGAGTTAAAGGTTACGTTACTGAAACAGTTATGATTTGTATAACAAGCTTACCAACAAAAATTTCCTTTTCCATACAAGCTTTTTTGCCGACTTGACTTTTGGCCAACTATACTTCATTGATATCTATCCTAGATTATGTGCACCAGATTTCAAGTCAGTCGGACCAATCGTTGAAGAGTTTTCTCCATCGGAGACAGTCCCGGCTGGGCCACCAGAAATCTACTACTGGAATATTGTATTGTCATTTAAGTTACGTAGGTATACCAAGTTTCAGCTTAATCGGTCTATTGAAAGTGGTTCAAATCTTACTTGCAATATTTGTAAACATACAAACATTCATACAAAAGTGAAATTAAAAAAAAACTTGTAAAATAGCCTAAAATCTTGCCCTGAGTCTGTTTAAAAAAAAATCGTATTTATAGTTTTCTATTTAAATTAATTTATTGATTTGGATTGCAATCTATTAAATGTAATAATAATTTTAATAATTCCTGCAATTACAATGTAGCGGAACCGGACAACAATCAATTAATTAACTATTAGGTACTGTCAAGAATGAAGTGTCAATTACGGATGCATGTTAGCCTAAACTGTCTATAAGTGAGAATGTTATTGTATAACGAATGTGAATAAGTTACTAACAACAGGCATGTTTCAGATAAAATATAGCGGTAACTCAGCTGGCATGAGAATGTCTAACCCTGACGTAAAATCTTTCCAAATGTCGATCTCGAATCTGGATATTGTGCTTAAAAAATGCCAAAATCTAGATTTTGTCATCATCGTGGTCATACCCTCCAATAGCATCCAATGTTATAAGACGGTAAGTTGACAAGGAAAATATTCACGGCGCGCAGAACCGACCAATCACCGAGTAGCCGATCACCAAGTAACTAATCGACAATCACCGCTCTCGTACGTGATTAGTCGCTCTGCGCGTTGCCAGCGGCGATGCAGCAGTGCGGCATTGGCCTTGGGATTCCGAACCAAAATGGTGAAAAGAAACTCTTATGACGTGATTCAGCGCGTCTGTCTGTCCGTTATTATACGAAAAATGCATGTCATCGATTTGAAAAAACTCGTTTGTGATAATGTTGAATCTACTACACAAGAAGTCCTTTAATTCAATAAGTTAAGTTACCTTCTTTACTTTATTTAATTAACTGTTTCAGATTAAATACGCGGCTATCGAACACGGAATTGAAACGCTTCAACTTAAAATGCGAAGAAGAATAGGTTTGAGAACTGCGAAAAACGTCATAAAAAGGGTAAATATTTGTAAATAACTCAACTTCTACGTACAGTCAGGGAAATTGGATGTGTAGCAGGTGGATGTACTTCTAAAATTGGCTTTATTACTATTTCCAGCCAGTTGCATGACATAAATACTCAATATTGAACTTCATGGTGAAGTTTGTCCTATAATACGGACAAATTATGAACGCGGTCAACCTGGTAAACATTCAGATTCGTTGACTTTTCTATTATTCTAGATAATGTGTACCAAAGAAGTCTCTCCTACCTATTGACTGGGCCGAGTCGCAGTTTATTTCCCAATCTGACTAAAGCAGCAATTCACTGTCACTGAGCAGTTCAATAATGCATCGCGTCACTTGTTCCAAACTACGTCTGTTGACAAACGTTGGCTTTACACTAGGCTGTCTGACGACCGCCGTCACCTAGTTAACCCTTAACCACCTACGTGCGGTCTCACAGACAATAGATTACTCAAAATTGTCAATAACTAAACGCGAGTATGTCGCACACGCGTCTGTGTCCTTGTACCTTTGCTGGCCCCTCCCGCAGTACCGGCCGTGCCGTCGACTCGTTCAGACGTATGCTCATTTTGATTCGGTGAGTTAAAAAACATCATCGGCGGTCTGTGAGACCGCATGTAGGTGGTTACTGTATTTTTTAACAGTCTCGGAGACGTCTCGAAGACCGCTCGTAGGTGATTATGTCATTTTTTCACCCACATAATTTTGTTTATTTTTGTGAAACATGTAGAAAAATGGTTGCTACAGGAGGTATCAGATGACAAAAATATGTCAGACGAAGATTGTAGTGACGTGGAACCGATTCAGAGGGGTATGTTGTAAAAAATAATTATGTAATGTTTTAAACTTTCGCGATTCTCACTCATAATTATATGTACGCGGGACTTAATCGCGATTTTATTTATTTACCTTCTCGACGTTTCGGCCGCGTTACAGCGACCGTGGTCACGAGTTGACTGAAGCAGAGCGCGACGTTTGTTTTGCAGCTCGGGTTCTTCGAACTACCCGCACTTGATTTTCATCAGTAACGGCTTCTCGAACTACCCGCGTTTCATCAATATTGTCCACCATTCCACTATTACACCGACACACAACACTAACAATGTCAGACGCTCGCACCGAATGTTCGTCTCTAGGCTGACACTTATTAATAACCGGATTCCATGAAGACGAAAGCTTAAAACCATCCCCTCGGTTAAAATTTTTATACTTCTTAATTTCAACCGCTTCACGAACTATTCGCGAGTAATAATGTCGTTCTGTAGAGAGGATTCGAGGATTATGAAGCTCGATCCAATGGTTTGGTCCTGACTCCAACAAATGTTCAGCTATGGCAGATTTGTTAATTTGGCGATTTTTAACAGCAGTAATATGTTCCTTGACTCTTTCAGCTATAGTACGTTTCGTCTGTCCAATATAGAGAGTCCTCTCTACAGAACGACATTATTACTCGCGAATAGTTCGTGAAGCGGTTGAAATTAAGAAGTATAAAAATTTTAACCGAGGGGATGGTTTTAAGCTTTCGTCTTCATGGAATCCGGTTATTAATAAGTGTCAGCCTAGAGACGAACATTCGGTGCGAGCGTCTGACATTGTTAGTGTTGTGTGTCGGTGTAATAGTGGAATGGTGGACAATATTGATGAAACGCGGGTAGTTCGAGAAGCCGTTACTGATGAAAATCAAGTGCGGGTAGTTCGAAGAACCCGAGCTGCAAAACAAACGTCGCGCTCTGCTTCAGTCAACTCGTGACCACGGTCGCTGTAACGCGGCCGAAACGTCGAGAAGGTAAATAAATAAAATCGCGATTAAGTCCCGCGTACATATAATTAAAAATAATTATGCTGCAACTGCCTTGAAAAATTGTGGATCTTTGGGAATTGCAATTTTGTAGAATTTGACGATAAGTGCTCTATTTTTTTATTTAATTTTGTAGTTGAACTCCTTATTTTTAATTTAATCTACCAGTCTTAAAAGATTATGCCATATCTCAAGATTTTATTATAGTTTATGTTATTTGAAGTTCTAAAATAAAAGTCTAAAGCATAAACGAGTATTTTACTCGTTGAAATGCTATCTTCATATTACAGATCCCGAATTTGAGATGATTATTCACGAGCGGTCTCTAGGACCGCACGTAGGTTGTTATTTTACAGAAATTGGACGTAAGTGGTTAAGGGTTAAGACCCTGCACTGTTTTTTTCTGAACCTGCTATTTAGGATGTGGTTCAGTAATATCCTATAGAAAAAGATGTTTTTTTTAAGATACGTTAAGACAAGTCTGGTTGCATTAAGATAATTATTTTGTCGTTTGTATTTTTGCTATGAATTCCAATCCCGATACCTTACTTGATGACTATGATATAATGGTAATTTTATTTTCAGGTGAAGAGAAAGCTCGAGAGAAGAGAAAGAGAACGTCGTTTTATAGCCTCCCAATTGAAATTGAGTTTTGGTTAAATAAAAACTGGTCAAGTGCGAGTAATATTTAGGTAAGTTAATTGTTATAGATCAAAAATATGCAGATATAATTACACTTTATACCTTACAAAGATTGCAGACACAACAGTAGTATTATTCTGTAACGTAACTAACTAATCTCATTGGCATCGAGACGTCGAGTTGTTAAAATTAAATTAGTTGTCATATTGTATGGAAAAATTAGTAATACCTACCTACTAACTGTGACTTTGTTTCTATTGCGTAAAATTATACTTTTAAAAATACTTGTCTGAGGGACAAACTTAATTTTGCTGTCGGGACCCTGCCATATTTAATTTTATGAAACATTTATTTTGTCGTATAACGTCATTCCTTAATTTCCAACTTCTGTATTTTTTTAACTGTAGATAATTAGTTAAACAAAATTGGTGGACGGTTCAAGCAGCCACTATTGACGGACGGACTAACTAAATAATTATTGTATTTTATTTTAAGTTTTAATTTTATTTAATTTTGGTGTGTTTTTATTAATTTGTTTTATATTTTGTTTTTACAGGATAGTATAGTATGAGCTTGTGAATCTTTAGATTGGACAACGAGTCAACTAATCTGTGATCGACAGAAATTGCCGTCTGAACCTAAATAATTATTACGTAGCATCGTAGCAATTTATTTTTTTTATAAAACATTGAATAGAAAGTCAACGTAACATGCATAGACATCACATCCTATTCTTCGTGTGGTAGGCAAAGTCAACAGAACGCCATTCATTTCTATTCTGTCATACTTTTCTCTCTTCCTTCACATTCATCCCTCTCGATCTCTTTTGACCTCTTTTTAGAACATTGTACATTCGAACATTGAACGATGTACATTCTTTTTTGAAGGCATTTTGACTGACTTTCCCTAACACACTTCCCTTGTAAAACTTTCGCACGTGTCTTTTTTTATATTTTTTTTATTGCATTTTGTTTGTTTCATACTTGTATTGTCTGTAGTTTGTAGGTAACTTGTAAATAATTGTAAATAATAATATCAGTTAGTAGTTTCATAGCATTATTAATTTCTTCGTACCGTTTACCTAACCAGTGTCAGTAATGTTAATTAAAATTATAAATCGCTAAAAACCTTTGTTTAATTTATATCCCCACTTATTCAAAAAAGAGTACTTTCTAGCTACCCCATGACTAATTAAGGGTACGGGCAATAAACATAGTGTGGCGTTCTCTCATAAGAAAGATATATAATCATGCCTTTGTTCCTTAATGGATTAGGCAGAGCATGCGAAACATGACATAGACAAAAGCATGACTATATCACGCCTCGCAGCCACTTCTAGCATAATTTTAGGTTTAAGAACAAATTGAAGAGGCATAATAAAGACAGATTGCAAGCCTGTCACGTAAGCATGTTTTTAAAACCATTTTTTTAATAAACGATATCTTTACTTATTACTAAATATAAAAAAGTATATGTAACAAGTGTGTAGTGCAAGATTGAGATGTAAAAAGGAAATAATTAAGTTTATAAAGATAATAAGAAAAATTTCGAAGGATGTGTGTGAATGTGTAATGCATACAATATTAAAAGTGTAAAAACTGAAATTTAAAGCATTTCTGAAATGGCATTGCAGACTGTAAAATATAATTTGTTTTTCAGTTCACATAATACGGCAAACAATATGTGCATTGAAGTAAATAGTAATTTCGTGACTGCAAAAAAACTGCACTCGAACGGCTGCAACGTAGTTTTGTTGCAGTTCAAATGCCGTCCGTATAAACTAGTCCAAGGATACATGTTAAGTACTATCTGGTTCTATGTGAATTAGGACATATCTTCAGATCCGCCCTTCTCTTGTTCCAATGTTTGTCCAATTTAATTTATGTGATCCACCTTAATTGGTTCTGGATTTTTAGTATCTAGCTTAGATAGATTTACTGATGTAGACATTCTACCTACCTGTGGTCTATTCAGGATAAAATTAGAGTTTTTACGGTCAATCACCTTTGTAAGTATATCAAAGGCGTAACCGCAAATGGTGAAATATTTTGTTTTGAGAACATTATCAAAATGTGTAATTACAATAATGATTTCCAGTCTTACCTTAGTATTTCTGGGAACAATTCAAATTTTGTCTATTAAAAATCTAATGTTATCCTGAATGGATCATAGCCTCTTTGATTCGGCCAATGAATTTAGATAAAACTAACAAACATTAATAATTCTAATAAGTAGTAAAGTTGAGTACCAAACGAGAGGTCTTGAGTTTTCTTCCATGGATGTAAAAAGAGGCGAATATCGAATTAGGTAACAGTATGCTGTCACAATGTGATAATAATATTTTAACGCTAAAAGGCGCTGTCAGTAAGTCACATATACCTCTTCAATTGGTTCGATGGAGTTGCAGAGAGATAAATCAGCTAAAAAAATTCGCCGAAGTTATTAGTTTTGTTGCTTAGGTTATTTTAAATACACAAAACAAAAGAACTGCGCGGAAAACAAACAGAAATCCCAGAATACTTAATAAACTCCAACTAACAAACAAAAGGAGAAAAAAGCTGAAATTTATAATCGTTTTGTCCAAACCGAGAAACATTGTAATGTTAATGAATGCAAACCCGTTTCCGACTAGCTTTTGTGCGGTGGTTCGCTCGTGATCGCTATTTGCATTCTTTGATTCATGATGCTATGCTTTGCGCATCAGAATTCATTATGCTTTTGCAAAATTATTTACTTCGTTTATAAAATAAGGAAAAATGCAGGAATCAATATCAAAATTAAAGAGGTATTGTTTGCTTATTCATTGTGAAGGAAATAAACATACACATACCTACATCTGGACTGTATTTCCAAACTAAGGCTGCAGACTAACACTACATAGACAAAGTTCTGTTAAAATTATGTAATAAAATAATCTACTTTCATTACTACTACTAGCGCTATCTATTGTGTTAATTAATTGTGTGTACTGTATCTGTGTGTGTGTAGTTTGTCTATGGTATGAAAATAGGGTCAGTCTGGTAGCAACAACTATTGAGCTTACATTAGTTTCATGATTCGCAGCCATTTTCAGCGTTATTTTGGATTTTAAAACAGATAAAAGAAATAATAATAAGAGGTTGCTAGTTGAGTTTAAAGTAACATTTATTTTTCTACTACTTGAGTTTTGTTTTTGCAATTTCAAAGCGCGTGTATTGTTGGATTCAGAATGGATTTCTTATGAAGCAACAAGGATAATTAAATAGGTTAAGATTTTAGGCGACTGGCTCGTAACCTGTCACAAAGAAATCATACCTACCTATTTTTTTCTAATATTAAATCCTTATCCTTACTTTATTAATATTATAAGTCAGAAAGTGAGTTTGTTTGTTTGTTTGTTTGTTTATTTGTTTGTTTGTTTGTTTATTTGTTTGTTTGTTTGTTTGTTCCGCTTTCACGCCGTAACTACTGAACTGATTGCTTTGAAATTTTGCAGACGTAAAGATAGAAGTCCGGATTAAATAATAGGCTACTTTTTATCCCGGAAAAATTGATGTTCCCGAGGGAAAACAAAAATATAGTCTGATTGATAGATCGATATCGATCGATGATAGATCGATATCGGTCGATGACCGAACGATAGATGATAGATCGATGGTGCTGTGTGTCATTTGAAACGAGAAGTTTTCTTATAGTTGTGCTTTATACCGCAATATAACCGAGTTCCACGCGGGCGAAGCCGCGGGCGGAAAGCTAGTCTAAAAATATGCCAAAAGTGGCTAAACGTGTGCTGCCTATCTCACTGGAGAATACAGGTAGCACTTCCATCTAAAATCGGCGTTTAAAATTATGTTTTTAAAAACGCGAACGGAATAGAGCAACAAGAAGATACTTACCTACTACACCCGGAATTTGATGCAAATTTAAATTTTAAACAGCTGAAATATAAAACTCGGTGAATTTACGAGACTTGGCGAGTAATAAAAACGGTATATCCGCTTTGGCTGCGTCCGGTGTACCCGGGTGATTCTACAGACTCCGGGCGGGAACAATTTTTATAATACTAAGGTAAATGTTAATGTAAGATTAATGCTCGATGCCTCAATATCCAGTAGATGACAATGACATCCATCTGTCACCTGTTTTACTATGACATAAGGTTGCAAGTGCCATGTATTGGGTCAGTGTCGAGCACAGGGACGTTTACCTTATATACAAGACCCAAAAGTCACAAAAATGTAAAGCTATGACTCCCACACCACCTGCTTACTTTGTATATGCCTCATGTACTTAACTCATAGTATTTTCTTAGTCATCTTGCTCAAGTTTACAGTCCATAATTTCAAGCGTGCACCACCAACTTAAGTTTATTCACATACCTTACGTTTGCATTCCCAAATGGGGTAAGCAGAGCACAAGACAAAACTATGACTATTATACGTATCGTAGGCAGTTCAGTCACGAAAGAAAAGAGGTATAATTTGGCGACAGTCACCGTCGCAGTCGTTAAAATCTCTGGTTGCTTCTGAAGTCATCTACGGAAGAAATAAATAAATGTGTAACTTCAAACCCGACACCACAATGGGTAAAAAGTTCCTTTACAAGTATTGGTAAACTGCAGTTTTGTTAACTGTTTGTTAACAGATTGCAGAACTCCTGAATGCAGGTGAAGGTAAAAACTTACTACAAATGGGGAGCATAATGTTTGCGAACTACAATTTCATTCTTTGAGTTATTGTTTTAGAAATGGTCACAAATTCGCTTAGTTTTATTTAGTTTTGTTTATCCCCATGTTTGTTTGTCTCTTTAAAATCAAATCTGGCAAATAAACTTTGTGAATTTTACTGTGCGATAGCGATATTAGGATATCCTGATAACAAACAATACCTCTTCATTTCTTTCGTGGATGTTCCAAAAAGCGTCTAAGGAAACAAATTAAGGTTAGCTTTAGATTTAGATTTAGATTCGTTTATTTCATTTTGAAAACACATTGTATCTAATTTTATTGTCATGTCAAATACAAGTAATTCACAAAAGGATCGTCAAATTGTAAACAAAAGTTAATAAATAATAAAAATAAGCACAAAGCAATAATAAAAACATATTATGTCAGGAATTCAATACAATAAAAAATAAGTACGGGCGTAGCTAGGACGAAAAAAAATCAGCCAAGTGCGAATCGGCATCGGGTGTGAAGAGTTCCATTGTTGTATGGGGGCCTGAACTTTTCGGGGGGGTTTGAACCCCCAAAACGCTAAAATTAAAATTAAAATTAAATTACTTTTTTAAAATAATTTTTAACATTATACTGTTATGAGTAGATTGTAGATTGTGACTACTACATATAAAAAGACAAAATATACGAATGTTGTTAATGATTTCTGACATCAGCCCAAACAGCAAATTTTATAGAAATATTTTCAACATGCAACAATGTTTACAACATTACTTTATGTTTGGATTTACATGAAAATACCTAAATAGCATAATATTTTCCTTTGTACTTATGTTTTGTTTTTTTTTTTGTTATTTTGTGATGTTTATTAAATTTTATAGAATAAAGAGTACATACAAAAATACCTATAAAACAATAATACAACGATACAATAAAATTGTTCAATATAATCGGACCTCCAAGGTTTTATACAATTACCCGGTTAATTCTAACCTCTCAGTTTATCTGAATATTATGTTAAGTTGTTACCTTTTCATCGGAACTTGGTAATTTTTGTAGGGAACATTTTTCGTCACTTTTTATAGAGATCAAGTGACGCTCCTTCTTTGGATTTTTATGTATATTTCAAAATTTTCCGCATTAATTATGGTTTTTTAATGAGATAATGAAACCACCTGGATCGAGTAAAATAACAATGTTTTATTTTTCAACACGTCTTGTTCAGAAATTAAATTGTACAAGCTCACTTAAATTAAATATCTGTGGTGTCGGGTTTAGTACAAGACCTCTCCATTTCTTCCGTGGATGTCGTAAGAGGTGACTGAGGATATAGGTTAAGGTGTATTTTAGGCGACAGGCTACCAACCTGTCACCATTGAACCAGCCACCTTAAAACTGAAAAAATACGTGCTGCTACATTCGCACGTTAAATCCAACACCGGCACTATCCTAAAATGTGTATTTGTTCAGGAGAGCCAATAATAGATTTTTGATGAATAAGATTAGTTATAGCGAACTCACCATGCACATGTTATGCTATTTATTATTTTTATCTAAAGGATAAATGGTTGCCTGTTTATTTTATGTCATAAAATGAAACATTTTACACTTGTTAGATATTTTAATTAAATAAACAAAAATGTTGTGACATTCTTCCACTTAACATTTTTCATTTAAAGCTAAAATTGTAACTGGTTCTACAAAAATATATGAAATCTCGAATATTTTTTTTGTAGCTTAGGTTATTATAGTAGTTTTTATCATTAAATAGAAAGAAAACAATACTTTGTCCAGTATAAAGAACTTAAAAATGTAATAAATTCTGTAGTTAGAAGCAATTAATAAATATTATACTTAAGTTCGTTGTTGACAAGATTCATCCTTAAATCAAAATTCAACTATTTGGAGTTAATAATTTAAGTCCTTATCAAAAAAGTAAAGTTTTACTTTAATTTTAATCAGTCATCATCATCATAATTCATAAGTAAGTCATAAAAAGGCCACTCTTAATAAAAAAATCACAAAATCAACATACACAGTTTGATCGTAAAACATCCTTTAGAAACAAATATCTTTATATATAAAGAATTAACATAATAACGCGGTGTTGAAAAAAAAACACGGATAACTGACGTTTTTAAATCGAGTTTAGCCCGACATGTTTCGGGCTAATTCGTAGCCTTTGATCTAGAAGCCGCGGCAGCTGCTGCTGCCAAACGCGCACTGCGCGTCATCGCTCTCTTTTAGCGATTGCTCGTGCTCAACGAATCTGATACCGGCGCATAATTACCTTCGTTATTTGAGTTCTACTACCGAACAACATGAAGCGAGTTACTTAGTAGACCCAAAACAGTCTCGCCACTGTTTAGGGACCCAAACTTGGCGTGTAACCAAGGTATAACTGTGAAATCACATATCAGTTTTTTTACGTATACCTACTGCAAAATGAATGCTGCGAAATATTTCGTATTTATTTTTCATTAATATAACCACAAGAGTGTTCTTATCCGAAACCTGTCCATATTACAATATAAATGAATAAGTAGCAAAATGACATTAAGACCAAAGTGACAGTATTCTATTTAAAAAAAAACCCAAAAACTCACCTTTTACTTCTATGGCACACCGTCTTTAAACACAATATGGCACTATTCCACTTATAACTTCACTAAATACCGCTGAGTGAAACCAACTTTAAATACAAAGTGTCACTGTTCCATTTATTATTTTCCTAATTGCCGCAAGTGACGTGTCGCTACCACCATAAGGACAGTCTTGGAACTACAAGCGGCGCTCAACTTTGCAAAATGTCGATCGGGTACCTACGCCATCTGCCGGATCCAATGCGAATTGGAGCGTAATATTCAAATGACAGTGTAGCTTACCTCAAGTATAGTAAGATGGCGTTGAAAACAAAAAAAATGAATTTTTTGGATAGTGACGGTGTTGGATTTAACGTGCGAATGTGGCGACAAAACCGTGAAATGGTCGTAGTTTTGTCTATGTAACGTTTTGTGTGCTCTGCCTACCCCATTTGGAAATACAAACGTGGTTGTATTGTAAATTAAATTCATATGAAAATCATACAAAATGTTATGCATTTTGTACAACTTTTAAGCAACTACATAATAATATATTATGTTATGTTAGGCCGGCTAGCCAAGTATTGCTAGCTAGCTAAGTATTGCTATATCGTTCCCTGTTTACACAAAAAACTTACATACATAATGTATGTATGTACCTAATTATGAATGTATTATAATATATGTACAATCACGCCTATGTTCCGAAATGCTGTAAAAGTTACAGTCTTGAGATATTAGTGTTTGAAATAAAAATGTTGGATGGAGCTCTTTATCTACTGTTCTTTTTCTAAACACGCGGTAGCGTGTCCAGCCAAGTTAAAGAAACAGCGGCAACTAACTCAATAATAACCTTACGTCGGAATATTAATAAAAATCAATAATTAAGTGACAAAATACGTCAAAACTATTTCCAACCCGACTTCCAACATGTGGAAAATGCGCTATATGCGTCCAAACGGGTAAAATGTGTAATGCCTGCTGCAATAGTTATTATACCAGATGTTTTACGCAATTCTGGAATACAACGGTGCATAAAATAGTGGTAGCGAACTTGACGTACAGTCAAAGAAATTGATTACTGTGCCACTTTGTACCTTTTCACAAGAAATGTCACTGTGACGTACCATACTTTCTACTAATCAAAGCAATATGAAACTCACTATGAAAAGGTTCAAAGTGGTACAGTCGACCAAGAAATTGGTCTAACCCCTCAAGATCGATATTAATTTGAACCTCATGAAACAACAAGGTCGATTTCCCCTCGCCATAATATTATGACAGTGACAATGTCAACCTTGTGATAATTTTGATCTCACAGAAACTTTTGTCAAAAGTGGTAGACCACTTTCTTGGCCCACCGTACAGGTATCAATTTCCTTGACTGTACTCTGCACGAGCTCCTAAATACTACTGTAAGTTACCCTCATGCCGGAACACAACAATGCATGCACTGCTGTTTAGTGGCAGGAGTAGCAGGTAAGACGGTGGTAGCGATCGCATCGTACCCTGCATCAGATCCTATAACACATTAATTTTACAACAACAATAATTAAAAATGCATGAATTCGCAATAATAAACAAATTAATTATAATTAATGATAACGAGGATGCTTAATTAAAATTGTTTTTTAATTTTTCTAAGATTCATTTGAAATCATTAAAATGTTTTCAACTTCTTAATTATTATTGTGCTATAAAACTACAATTGTTAGTTTCGAACAGTAGTCGTGCAGTAACTTTCAACTGAGCAGATAATTATCAGCAACAATCGCAAAGTACCCAAAAAGCACCGTATTTCTTTCTACCATGAACGTAAGTTTTGATTTCCTTACACTTGAGGTAAAATCTTGACTGTAAAGAGCCTAGAACTAACGCCTATTTAACTTTCAGGATACTCCTAGGGTGATGTCATCATCTTCCAAAATTTTGAATTATTGGGCAGAGCAAAAGAAGTCTACATCCAAAGTAGAGTGGCCCTTGCTGCCCAATGATCCAAATCTTAAAAATGAGGCTGTGGAAAATTATCGTGCCATCGCTTCTGAACATCAAAAACAACACAAGATGTGTTGTCAGAAAGCCTGCCAGCACTTAAATGGCAACATAAATGTTGCAGTGGAATATTTTGTGCTGGCAGCTTTTCATCTCAAAAAATGTGATGAAGCAAATAATATGGCTGTTACATCGGCGATGCTCCTCCACGCAAACAAGAAGACCAGCAAGTGGATGCTGGACCTCCATTACTTGCGTGTGCTGGAGGCGAAGGAGGTTGCCGATGCGTTCATTGACAGCCATATTAGAAAGCTGAGGGACTTAGAGGGTGGGCCCGGGCCGCGGTTTCATCATGTGTTCTTCATTACAGGCCGCGGCCTGCATAGTGAAAACGGGCCAAAAGTGAAACCCGCGGTGGAACATAGGCTCAGGGAGAGGGATTTGCCATGTTCCGAAAAAAACCCGGGCCTTCTGACCTCAAAAGTGTGCGCAACCGACAAGTTGACCGATGAGCTAACTCCGAATTCAGTCCAAACCTCAGCGTCTCTCAGATTGAGTGGTACGGATGGATCTTGGGTCTCTGAGGCTCGTGTACTGTTTGAGGAGTTGGCCCATCGATTGCAACATAAGAGGTGCGACCCTCGCTTTGGTTCGTACCTGGTTCAAGAGGTCTCCATTGCTATTCAGCGGGGTAATGCTGCTGGTATCATGGGCTTCTTTGAACCGGGTACGATGCAGGTGAGAGAGGGGCTTTTTAGGTAAGTAGTGTAGATGTAACGTTACAATGATTCATTTAATTGATTTAATAATTTGACGTGTAAAATATTTTGATTGTATTTATAATGTTTTTTTAAGGCAGGGCACACGAAACGCAACAAAGACGACACCGTGACCAAGGTCAATGTTGGGAAATCCATCAACAAGGCTTGTCCGTCTACCTGCAATAGCAGATACTCTTGAATTTGAATAGCGACGTCGCTTACACTCATGATGACAAAACACTTTCAATTCCTAGTTCCAACGCTCTAAAACAGATGGTGTTGTGACATCGAGCGGTAGAAAATATGCGCGTTACAAGTAATTTCGAGTTTTGAACTCGTGACGCGAGTAGTCAGAGTTTGTCATGTATTTTAGTGGGAATTTTCAGTTTAAATGTGACATTGTAAGTAATTTGAGAACTACTTATCTTCTTTTTCTACTTCAATTGATAAAAACTCCGTTTGTTTCCTTAAAATTGGAGCGTTAATTCTTAACCATGTGAATGTTTTTAGTTGGAAAGTCCGTCTACAGTACAAATCATAATTATAACGGAATTGGCTTATGGCAGATGGTGTTAACAGTTTACTGTAGGTATGTATAATATGGTTTTAAGAAAGTGGTTTATTTTAATGCGTTTTTTTTATTCTCATTTATTTTATAAGCCATACATCTTATGATTAAGTCGGCTAATGAATGCGTTTTTACTATAAATAAAAATCCAAACCACAAAAATGCGTAACTTTATCTACTTCAGAATAATTCACTTGTCTGTTATTTTAAAGCTAAATATTGCCAATGTTTTTGAGAAATAACTGTATTTTATTTTTCAGGATAAAAGTTACTGAATTCGGAGATTCCCGATCTACATCGATTGTTTTTTAACAAGAAACAACTTCGAGCAATACTAAGTTATTTGGATTGATGAAGACACTTTTGACATAAGAAATTTTTTGATACATCATAGTCTGATTTAAAAAAAATATTTGAATTTTATATTACGTAAGTCATAATGACTGAGTCACTTGGTGATGGTTATACATAAGTACGATGCCTTCTATTAAAACCATTTTTCAAAATCTGCGTAACAAAAACTTAGGTATTTATCTTAAGAAAAATCTGATCAAATTATTAATTGAAAAATGTTATTATACTATAAAGGATTTTTTAGATGACATTGAATTATAGCACAACTATTGTTATTACATACTCGTCTGACAATTTGTATTTGTACGCCAATAGGCAAGACATAGTGATACGCTCAATATTTATTTTTCCACCTGTATTTTTTCTACCTGTGTTTTTACAAATAAACGTTCTTATTCTTATTCTTATAAATTATTTGTCCAACGTGCAAAACAAACAACAACACCTGATATTAACCGGATGAAACTGACAGTGCAGTGATGGTTATAATTTTACCCACATTATCGAAAAAGTACCCACATCACCGACCAGATAACTAAAATGTGTTGCCATTGCAAAGACACCGTGAACACTAATTGTATTACTTTTATAACTAAATACGATATAGCCGTGCCTTTTTTAACAGTAAGTTACAATTTCTTGAGTGAGATGGAGGCAGGTTTTTAAATGCCCGTTTATAATAATTATATACATACTTACATCACGCCTGTACTCCCAAGCGGGGTAGGCAGAGCACACGGAACAATACGTAGACGAAACCATGACTATTTCACGTTTCGTGGGTGGCCACTTAACTAGCACATACATTTTTTTTATAATTACAGTTGGCACGTATAATAGTGACAGGTTGCTAGCCTTTCGTCTAAAATATACCTTAACCTAGTACCTTAGTTACCTCTTACGACATCCACGGAAGAAATGAAGGGGTGTTATTGTAAACCCGATACCATACAGTAAAATTATGACGCTTGTTTAATTATAATCACGTTACCTATATCTTATTATTATTTATCACGTTTGAATTGAATACCTTTTGAGGCTACTCGTGACCACGGTCGCTGTAACGCAACCGAAATGTCGAGAGGTAGTTCTATTTAAACGTGATAAAGTTTTGCGTTCATATAAATAAGAATTGAGAGAGAATACATACATACATACATACATACAGTCACGCCTCTTTCCCACAGAGGATGAGAATCACGAAGACTTTCTTGAGAGAGAATCACGAAGTTTAAAGTACTTATTACATATTTAGAGCTTATGGCAACATTTAATTTATTAGAAAGTTGAAACATCTGGTTTATAGTCTCTCACTTGGTCTGACTTTCCTATTAGCTGGTTGTGTCAAGGTACAAGCTATTATAATAACTTAAACAAAGTTATAGTTTTTATATCTTTGCACTTGTTTTATACATGCAAAAGTTTCCAAAATTTAATCAGTGATTTAAACTAAAATTCAGTGCTGTGCTGCTTTGGATTGTATTCCGTATGAATAGGCAGTGAATTGCAATTTTAAGTCGCCCGCCGGAATCACACCCAACTTAAAGTTGACGTGATCATCACTGCGTTTATCAAAATTTTTATCATCAAGTGCATCCAGTAATTTAGTTAGCGAGTTGCAATATTTTTAACCGACTTCAAAAAAGGAGGTATTCAATTCGGCTGTATTTTTTTTTTTATTTTTTTTTATTTTTTATGTATGTTACCTCAGAACTTCTAAACGGGTGGACCGATTTCGATGGTTCTTTTTGTGTTCGATAGCAAATGGCTTCCCATTGGTCCCATTTTAATATCATCAAAATCTAACTAGTAGTTTTTGAATTATCCTTAAAATAAAAAAAAAATGTATGGGCGTTCGGGAATTTTAGTCCGAATTTACATTTGTACATACTTACATACCCCTTCTAGCACATTTTTTGTAGGTTTTGAGTTAGCAGGTATAATAGTGACAGGTTGATAGCCTGTCGCCTAAAATTTACTTTAACCTATGTCCTTAGTCGCCTCTTGCGACATCCACGGAAGAAATGGAGAGTATTTTTATGTGTATTCGCTGATTACTCGAAGATGCCTGGACCGATTTGGAAAAATCTTTTTTTGTCTGAAAGGGTATAGTTTCCAGGTAGTCCGATTGTCAGCATATCTTGACCTGATGATGGAATATGAGGGAAATCGAGGGCAACCCTCAAATTTTATAGGCACAGGTAATGTTTTTAGTGCATTTTTCAAAGCTACACCAGTATTTACGCTTGGCAGTAAAAAAATATGACTGAGCTGACGATGAAAGGTCAACTCCTTCATTTTTAGGTGTTAAAGGATAACATTTCGATACTGAATGCACCTGCGGACTGAAAATTATAGTTTCAGTTATTAGCCAGGCCTGCTGCTTCTCAAGCGTTGCATCTCTGCTAATGCTCGTTCATCGTGGGGTTTACTTAACAGTTTAGAGGGTTCTAAATCAGATAGAGCTATTCCTTCTAAAGCCTTGAATCTGCTGAGAGCTACGTGTGTATACCTACTTGACCTTTGGCAAATATGCACATAAAACAGAAGTTTCCTTTCAGGATAAAGCTAATTTGAAGTCGGTTTTTTTTTGTTTAAAATTATTCACATTAGCGTAAAGGATTTTTGTTCAACTACCGACAATAATATTCGTACGGTAACGTATAAAACCGTTTGACGTTTCATGTCACTTTGGGACTTTGACAGTTGAAGTTTTGCGTTTTGCGGTGGATCTTTATTGTTTGTTACAACTACTGATAGTAAATCACCATGCCACGAAAAACAAACACTAAAACTTCACGGTTTTACATGTTGGTTCAGAAAAAGCTCATAAACATACCCTGTTACATTCCGTGTGGTGTCGGATTTATAATATAACCCTCTCCATTTCTTCTATGGACGTTGTTAGAGGCGACTAAGGTAACGATATAATTTGATAATATTTAGGTGGCAGGCTAGCAAGTTTTCACTATTATACCTGTCAACTTAAAACCTAAAAAAATATGGCCACGAATCCTGAAATAGTGATTACTCATCATTTTGTCTATTTACCGTTTGGTGTGTTCTACCAGCCCTATTTGGGGTTACAGGCGAGATGTACACTGTAAATTATGTTCCTAATCTATAACTACCTATGATATTTTCTCTTTATCCTCTCGTAACATTCGCGGAAGAATTTTTATACTTTCGCGAAAAATTATAAATCCAAAAATCAGCGTAGTGGTACAAGAGTGTTTTGTTCACAAGTTTTTCAATGTTCAACAGTGAAGAAAAAATAGTATCTTTATTTCTTTACACTTTTAGCCTGGATTATTATACCTTGACGTTTTCTTGAGTTAGTGGTAGCTCAAAATGGAAATATCATAGAGCTAAATGACCGTATTTTCAGGCTCCTGTTATGTCATTTACCGGCAACGCTGAAGTCTTGGATTTGTCCGAAGTAGTGGCCGTTGCTCCTCAAGACTTTTGGTGATAATAAACTGTTAACTGTCGATACCGATTTGATACATGATGACGGCAGCAATCGTCGAAAACCCAAAAATCATCGCATTTCAACCATGACTGCAAGTATTGATTTCCTTACACTCTTGAGATTTAAGTTTTACTTTTGTTTGGAAATACATGCATTGCATGCATTGGAAACTAATGCCTATTTAACTTTCAGGATACTCCTGTGTTGATGTCATCGTCTTCTGAAGTTTTGGGTTATTGGGCAGAAAGAATGGAGTCGTTGTCCAAGGTTAAGTGGTCCTTGCTGCCCAATGATCCAAGCATTAAAAAAGAAACCGTGGAGAACTATCGTGCCATAGCTTCAAAATTTCAGAAATTAATATTGTTTTAAAAAAATTCTCAGGTTCATTTGAAATCATTAAAATGTTTTCAACTACTGATTTATTATTGTGCTATAAAACTAAAATTGTTAGTTTCGAACATAAAAGTCGTGCAGTAACTTTCAAGTGAGCAGATATCAGCAGCAATCGTCGAGTATCCAAAGAGCACACTATTGTCTACCATAAACGAAGTTTTGATTTCCTTACACTTGAAGAAATCTTGACAAATGTAAAGAGCCTAGAACTAACGCCTATTTAACTTTCAGGATACTCCTGTGGTGATGTCACCATCTTCCGAAGTCTTGAATTATTGGGCAGAGCAAAAGAAGTCTACGTCCAAAGTAGAGTGGCCCTTGCTGCCCAATGATCCAAACTTTAAAAAGGAGGCTGTGGAGAACTATCGTGCCATAGCTTCAGAATTAAAAAAAACACAAGATGTTATGCCAGAAAGCCTGCCAGCACTTAGGACCGCAGGATCATGTGTCCTGTATTACGGGACGCGGTCTGCATAGTGAGAACGGGCCCAAACTGAATCTGCGGTAGAATATAGGCTCAAGGAGAGGAATTTGCCGTGTTCCGAGAGTAACGTAGACCTGGCTTCAAGAGTGTGCGCCGACAAGAATGAAACCAGTGGTGACAAGGCTTTTACTCCGTTTGTACGACATTTGAATGAGGTAACTTTTTTATTTCGTCTGTTAATGATTAATAATAATCCTTTGGATCCTCTTTGGAAAGACAAAACGAACAAACGAGTATCTAATTCTTGACGCTGTTACTGTTTTAACTTGCAAAAATTAAACAATTTATTGCAAAAATTAAAATTTTGTAATGAAAGTAACGCCTTAATTTAAGTTAAGTACATAATATTTTTTGCGTGGTCTTTAAAATCTAATTCTGCGTATACGAATATGACTCAATCGCTGATAACATGAAATTCTTAAAATTTATCATGAAAGGTATTTTTCCTATTTTATACGTGAAACCAAATTAGGTGAATATGAACTCATCCCGCGAGTGCAAGTACCCAAGTACGGATACAGGCGTGATATAGTTTTGCATGTAGGTATGTTAACCCTTAGGTGCATGATTTAATTTTTTTTCACGAAAAAAATATATTTGGTTGGGAAATATGGGTGAATGCCAGGAAAAATA
>BHDV01039397.1:0-10357 GCA_005406045.1 Adoxophyes honmai | reverse complement strand
AACGTGGCGAGAAAGACTAAAAATATTTTAGAGTGGTGAAAAGACATGGTATCATTTTTGATACCGTATGCACCTAAGGGTTAAGTCTGATTTTATTTGCAGATTAAAATGAAGTTCGCAGGGGATGACCTGGACACCAAAGGCCTGGGAACACGTCTCCAGAAGCTTCCGAACTGAACTCGTGATGATCAGAAATAAGTGATAGTTTCATTTTTGTAGTATCCGTATTAGTACCTATAATAGTAGTAGTAATAGTATAGTTTATACTATTAGTAGTGCAGTTAAGTTTGATGTATTTCTTTTGTATGATGTATTATCCGATACGATTCTGTTTTTTTATATTTTTTTAATCTACCTTGCTGTACCGGAACTGCTTTTTATTTAATTTAAATGTAGTGTTTACGTACTTAGTTAGTTCATGTAGTTTTTTTGTCTTATTTTTACGTTGTTATACTTTATGTATTTTCTTGTTATTCAGTATTAACCGATCCTTTTTTTCTTGTAATCTACCGGATAGTTTATAGTATTATTAGTATAGTTAAGTTTTGTGTGATGTATTTTCCGATTCTATTTTTTTATATTCTGTTAATCTACTCTGCTGTACTTACCGGAACTGCTTTAAATTTAAGTTGAACGCTTATAACTTATTTTGATTGTTATCAATTGGCTCAGTTTAACTTCAACTAGGGAATGCAATCTCGATCTCGCGAGATTTCGCCTTATTTTGCGAGATTAATCTCGAAGCATAAAATGACGAGATCTCGGCCGAGATTGACGAGATTGAATGGTGGCAGTCAGGGACGCATTACGCACGCAATTTACGCACGTCGTATGTCTGACAGCACATTAAGCACTCTCTGTTTTATAAGGAGTTATTTCCAAAACCATTCATAAAACTAGTTTCTTTTATATTTATTATTTTTGTACTCTAACATAGATTCAACTTAAGTCTACTGATAAGTAGTTACTATAATTATGATCCAAGCTCTTAAATGAAAAATAAGAACGGTTTACTGCGCAATAAAGGGTCTATTTTTTGTTAAAATACTTTACCGAGAGAGATGTTGTTAACCCTTAACCACCTACGTGCGGTCTCACAGACAATAGATTACTCAATATTGTCAATAACTAAACGCGAGTATGTCGCACACGCGTCTGTGTCCTTGTACCTTTGCTGGCCCCTCCCGCAGTACCGGCCGTGCCGTCGACTCGTTCAGACGTATGCTCATTTTGATTTGGTGAGTTAAAAAACATCATCGGCGGTCTGTGAGACCGCATGTAGGTGGTTACTGTATTTTTTAACAGTCTCGGAGACGTCTCGGAGACCGCTCGTAGGTGATTATGTCATCTTTTTCACCCACATAATTTTGTTTATTTTTGTGAAACATGTAGAAAAATGGTTGCTACAGGAGGTAACAGATGACAAAAATATGTCAGACGAAGATTGTAGTGACGTGGAACCGATTCAGTGGGGTATTTTGTAAAAAATATGCTGCAACTGCCTTGAAATATTGTGGATCTTTGGGAATTGCTATTTTGTAGAATTTGACGATAAGTTCTATATTTTTTTATTTAATTTTGTAGTTGAACTCCTTATTTTATAGAAATGAATAAAAAAAAAGGTTGATTTTTTTAATTCCTATATCTATCAGGTCTTTTAATGTAATCAGAGTCGATTTTTGTGTTTAATCTACCAGTCTTGAAAAATTATTATAGTTTATGTTATTTGAAGTTCTAAAATAAAAGTCTAAAGCATAAACGATTATTTTACTCGTTGAAATGCTATCTTGATATTACAGATCCCGAATTTGAGATGATTATTCAAGAGCGGTCTCTAGGACCGCACGTAGGTTGTTATTTTACAGAAATTGGACGTAGGTGGTTAAGGGTTAATTTTTATATCTTTATAAGCCAAAGACTTTTAATTTTAATTTTTAAAACTTAATTGTGATTCGTATGTTTTTATTTTCCAATTCGTTCTGTATCTTACTCTTTAAATCTTTTTTTAATATATCAACTTTGGACTCTGGTTGCAATTATAATACTCCTCTTATTTCATAACTATCTACCTGTATAAACATTACTATTTCCTTTCAATATAATATTACTTACGTCTCGTGAACTATGTATGACTCAGAAACGATACTTCACAATAAATTATGTTGTTGTTAAAATGCTTTTATTTTGATCTACTCTTTTATAGACCCCTTAAACATAACAATAAGTTTCACTAAGTACATATTCGCACGCCTGTTTTACCAAGAGCGGTAGGCAGAGCACATGAATTCAAAAATCCAGTGTCACGTTTAGCATTTTCTGGGTAATCAGTTGGTTAATCGTGATATTGCAGTGACAGGTTGCTAGCTCGTCGCCCACAATTCACTAACTCTTTCCCAGAGTAGACTCTTACGACACCCACGGGAAGAAAGAGGGTGGTGCTATTCTAACCCGGCACCACACGGGAATTTAACCACGTAAGCACGCAATAACTGACATAAAAATTGCGATTATTAATGATTCGACAAACTTTTGCCAATAGGAACCAATCCGTAAGTTTAAGGTCATTTTGAAATGACACAAGTCAACTTACTTCGATACATAATACTATAACTAGATATATGACTTACTGGTAGGTAACAGCTAATGAGTCATGGGGTAATTAAAAAGTACTATTTTGGATAAGTGGGGTTTAAATAAAATTATACAACGGTATTTAACGATAAAGATTTAAAATGTATTTTTAATTAATAATAACAATACTTTATAAGTAAGAGCTACAAAATAATAAATTTTTATCAAATATATATAGCATATTCATGCTGTAAAACTACAATTTTTTTTTCCTAAGATAATAGAGCTTTTATTCTCAGGACAGAAAAATATGTACAAAACAAAAATACATTTAACATTAAACTACCATTTAACATTAAAAACAAGAATAATTTAAATTATTATATGACTAACTTAAAAACTAAACTTAAATCTAAACTATATTTAAGTACATATATAAATCTAAACTACTAATTGAATATTAATACCTATTCACAAATTATTGTTATGTACATATGAAACAAACAAAAATCAATGAAATTTCTATAATTAATGAAATGTATAAAATGAAGGACACGTGTGTAAGTTTAACAAGATAAGTGTGTTAGGGAAAGTCCGTCGAATCGCCTTCAAAGAAATTAAATGAACAAGACCGTCGATGTTCTAAAAAGAGGTCAAAAGAACAAGAGGAATGAAAGTGAAGGAAGAGAGAAAAGTATGACAGAATAGAAGCGAATGGCGCTCTGTTGACTTTGCCTACCACACGTGTTACGTTAAGTTTGTATTCAATAATTTAAATACAATTAAATACACAGGTTCAGTCGGCGTTTCTTGATGATCACAGATTGGTTGACCCGTTGCCCAAAGGTTCACAAGTCCATTTCAAATATTATCCTGTAAAAACAAATAAAAAACAAATTAGTAAAAACACACGAAGTTTAAATAAAATAAAACTTAAAATAAGTACAATAATTATTTAGTTAAGTAGTCCATCTGTCAATACTAGCCACTTGAACCGTCCACCAATTTTGTTTGACTAATTGGCTGTAATTATAAAAATAAAAAAATGGATAGTAAGCGGTGACGTCATACAACAAAATGATTTATCAAATTAAATGTTTCAGGATTCCGACAGCAGAATTAAATTTGTCCCCTTGTGACTTATTATTCTATTATTATTCTCTAACGTAACTGACTAAACTATTCAAAGAGTTTGAGATCGTGCTGTAAATTTTTCCATTTAGTATGACACCTAAATTGTAACAACTCGACGTCGACGTCGATTTCGACGAGTTTAGTAAGTCGCTTTAAAGAATAATAATACCACAGCTGTGTCTGCAATCTCTGCAAGGAATAAAGCGCAATGTATTTGTATATTTTGATCTATAACGACTGATAACGTATTGATAATGATATGGAACTCTTTGTAGCTAAGTGTGACTCAGACTTGACCAGTTTTTACTTACCTGAAACTCAAGTCTCGTTGGGATGCTATCAAACGTTGTCTTTCTTCTTCATCTCTTTTTTCTTTTTCTTTTTCAGCTCTTTCTATTTCTTCTCTTTTTTTGTCTTTGAGCTTTATTCCCAGCTGAAAATAAAATTACCATTACATCATAGTCATCTAGTGAGATGTTAAATCAGAATTACACAGCAAAAATTAAACGGCAAAATAATGTTCTTAATGCAACCAGTTTTAACCTATCTGAAAAATCCTGTGATTCTATAAGATCTTCTAGGCAGAAGAGACCTCTTCAATAGAAGGCTGGGTTCACACTGTTCACAGCTGTCCGAGAGACCCGTACGGGCTGTTAAACGGGCGCCCGAAGCGGGAGCATCGTTTCACAATCTACCGGGTCCCGTGCGCACCAATCCGGGTCGCTGTGAAAATGAGTTACTCATTTGTACGCCCGCTCCGGGCCCCCGTAGCAAAGGCCCGTAATAGTAGAGGATCCCGCCATACAACAACCTTCACCGAGCTGGTTAATGGAACAAACACATTTTTTGTAATTTAATGAGTATATCAAAGAATATATTGCATATGGTTTGCCTGCAAATTTCAGTCCAGGATAAAAAAAATCTATGTTTCACCAGTTTGGTTAATGGATAAATTTTATACCAATCGAAAGTATGCATCCCGTAGTAGGTACATTATATGCAAAAGTTAGGTTGCCGATAATAGGTAGCAGATGGGTGCAAATTACTAGTATCGATGTACCTGATCATACCAGGCAACGCAAAGGTTGTGTCAGGAAAAATAGGCAACTTCACTTTTTCATATAACTATGGGCTGCATACTTTCGATTGGTATAAATTTTATCCATTAACCAGACTGGTGAAATATAGAAAAAATATATATTTTATCCTGGACTGAAATTTGCTAGGCAACCCATAATATGCAACATGTTCTTTGAAAGGTTAAATTACCATAAAAAATGTGTTTCATCCATTAACCAGCTCGGTGAAGATCGTTGTATGGCGGGATCTTAGGCTATAAGGGTCTTTCGGACAGCTGTGAACCAATCCTAATCCAATTGACTTGCAATTATTCTAAAAAAGTACTTAGATATATTTACCGTATTAATAAAGTCTCTCACAATCTTCACTTCTATTTTGACCCGCATCATGAGTTGGATCGTCATAAGGCCCCGTTTTTTAGCCGTGAATTTAATCTGAAACAAAAATAAATAAAGTTAAAAAGGTAGCTAAAGTTATTAAATTATAAGACTACTTCTGTAGTAGATTCAACATCATAAATGAATCCTAGTTTCAAATCGATAATTTGCATTTTTTTTATGATAATCAGTATAACGGACAGACATACATACATATATCATCACGCCTCTTTCCCACAGGGGTAGGCAGAGACTACTTTGTTCCACTCGC
Organism: Adoxophyes honmai; assembly: GCA_005406045.1. Lineage (NCBI taxonomy): Eukaryota > Metazoa > Arthropoda > Insecta > Lepidoptera > Tortricidae > Adoxophyes > Adoxophyes honmai. The sequence goes on along the minus strand of BHDV01039397.1, from coordinate 4,924 downwards.
TACGATCCTGACATACCTCTTTTGCTTTATCCACATTCATCAATCTCCTCATACATGCTCGTCGGTTTCGGGTACTCTTGACCTGACCTGTTTCTAAAACGTCCGCGATTTGGTCACGGAACGTCCGTCTAGGTCTTCCCCTCCCACTGCACCCATCCACATTCCCCGTATAAATTTGTTTTGTCAGTCTTCTTTCATCCATCCTCTCTATGTGTCCAAACCAACTAAGCATACTCTATTTAAACGGACAGACAGACGCGCTAAATAACATCATGAGAGTTTCTTTTCGCCATTTGGGTTCGGGACCATACTGCGATATTTCCCATGGGTATTGGATATTGTAATACTGTGCTGCTGTTATCGCCGCTGACAACACGCAGAGCGAACAATCGCGTACGAGAGCGGTGATTGTCGATTGGTTACTTGATGATCGGCTACTCGGTGATTGGTCGGTTCTGCGCGCCGCTTACGGCGATGTGGCAAAGTTTTTTCTTGTCAACTTACCAATCTGTAACATTCGTCACAGGGATTCCAACTGCCGGAGGGAACGAAGACGACCACGACGATAAAATCCATCTTTTGGCACTTGTCTAGTGCCAGATCAAGCTTCGTGATCGACGTTTGGAGCGATGTGAATTTTGGCTCACCCACTTTCAAGCCAGCAGCTCTAGCGCATTGTTGTATCTGAAACATAGCCGTTGTTTAGTAACTTATTTTCATTTGTTTTGTAACGTCATCACATCACTTATTATAGACAGTTCAGGATAACACGCATCTGTAATTTTATTGATAATTCATTCTTAATTTAAAGACCATGTAGTACCTACTAGTTAGTTGTAAAATAAGTGACTCAATTAATTTTTAACATAAAACTATAAACATACTAGCTTTTGCCCGCGGCTCCGCTCGCGTTAAATTCGAGGTAGCACAGGAGAGATAGCACACAACAATTTATAGCTTTTCACATTGAAAATTTGCTGAATTCTCCACAAATGAAATGGGGGGTTTTGAAGAGGCAAAAAGTAGCCTTTGTCACTCTCCATCCTTTTAACTATCTCCACCCAAAAAATCACGTCAATCCATCGCCCCGTTTAGCCGTGAAAGATGGACAAACATACAAACAAACACACTTTCACATTTATGTATTAGTACGGAGTACGGATTTCTTATTAAAACAGACGAGTCTCAAAGCCATGATTTTAGGCTATGATTGTACCATTTACGTAAGCATTTAAAAATCATGACTGTTTCAGTTACATGGCTACCTTTAGCTCCTTATTTTATCATTAGTACCTAGACCCCGCTATCGGAGGTGCAAAACGGTAGCTGTCAATTTCGTCCCATTACTAGGGAAGGGTAAAAATTGTTTTGAAATATCAGCTTAATGTCGATAAGTAATTATCATGACAGTCTAATGATAATTTAATTTCTATTGTATAAAATATTGTAAGACGAATACTCGTAAACACAGCTAAATATTGTAAGATGACATGGACTATCTATTGACGTAAAAATAAATTATTATTAGTTTAAGACTTAAAACTTTTCAGTATTAACCTATACTGAAAAGTTTTATTTCAAGAGCATTCATGCACTATCCTGCAACTTGAAACCTAAGAAAAGTAAGATTTTTTGTTGTACTAACAACGATTTATATGTTTATTGCCAATAATTATCATAGATCCCAAAAAACATTAAATTGTATAAACGGTATTTGTTCATAAAAAAAATATTGAAAAATCGAGTATTGATATCGACATCAAAAAATATGATTTGATTACCCCGTCCCTAAGAATTTGACAGCTACCGTTTTGCACCTTCGATAGCGGGGTCTAATGATTAGTATGAGAATGAGTGTGATTCGGAACACTACTTACCAGTGATATGGCGCCTTGGTAGTCTGGTTCCTTACCGCAGGTCTTGGAAGGTCTAAATACGAGAAAAGCCCAGCGCATCGGCATAATTGCTTGCTGATAAAGGATTCCTGAAATTCAAAAATGCAAAACTTTATTAATGCTATTAAGCTCCTAAGAACACTATTACACGTTATATTCCAGTCTACCAGCGCTTCGGAAAGACCATCATTGCCAAGAAGAATGCGCCGCAAGAAACGTATCATAAAGCCATTTTTTACATATTTTTTTTCAATTGTTACAAAAAAAAAACAGTGTGTACGTATGCGTGGAGACAAGATTATTAAAGTGAAGAAAAAAAAACAATGACAATTATTATATTATGTTTTTTTTACTAGTAGATTAAACCCACTGCAGAATGTTATCCCGTGTGGTGTCGGGTCTAGAATAGCACCTCTCCATTTCTTCCGTGAATGTCGTAGGAGGCGACTCAGGAAATGAGTTTAGGTATTCATTAGGCGACATGCTAGCAACCTGTCACTATTATACTGCACCTTACATCTGTTTTTTACCTAAAATGGCGCAAGAAGTGGCTGCTAAGCATGAAATAGTCATAATCGTCATGTCATTTCACGTTTCGTGTGCTCTGCCTATCCCATTTGGGAACATAGGCGTGATTGCATGTCTATGTATGTATGCAGAATGTTTCAGTAGTTAACGTTATTGATTCTAATGGTGAGTCAGGGGTCATTTGGTTGGATGTAACAAACGTACACAATGTATTCCAAAATGTGGTAGGCAGAGCACACGAAACGCTACAAAAAAGACAAAACCGTTACAATTTCGTGTTTCGCAGCTACTTGCAGTTTAATTTTAGGTTAAAAACCAATGAAAAATGAAATAAGAGTGACAGACTATAAACTTAAACCTATTTTATCTATGACATCTACGGAAGTAATGGAGAGGTGTTATTTTAAACCAGTCAGTATCTAGTTAAACATTGCTAGGTGTTAAATATCTTGCGCAGGGCGGGTAGTTCTCATGATCCAACCTACCCCACCTAAATTTATATAGAATTTTAGGTGGGATAGGTTGGATAATGGGAACTGCCCCGCGGGACTCCTTAAAAGATGACTTTATTGACCGTTAGAGAAAGATTAGAAGAAACCCGTGTGGTGCCGGGTTAGAATAGCATCTCCTCCTTTCTTCCCGTGGGTGTCGTAAGAGTCGACTCTGGGAAAGGGTTAGTGGGATGAACTAGTAACCTGTCACTGCAATATCACATTTAATTTTCTATGGCACTGGTTTTTTTTAATTTATGTGCTCTGCCTACCTCTTGGGAATACAGGCGTGAGAATAATGCCTTGATCACACGTACCGAGGAGAGTGGCGAGAGAGTGTTCTCGGCCGAGTACTCGGTTCGTGTGTAGTATGAAGGCAATACTACACACGAACCGAGTACTCGGCCGAGAACACTCTCTCGCCACTCTACTCGGTACGTGTGATCAAGGTATATGTATGTGTATGTATGTAGAAAAGATGTAGTAAATTAAAATAGACTTACCTTTTCCCTTATTTCTAGACTCCCTCCAAAATGTCTCTTCTCACTGCAAACAATGTCTTCTGTGTGGACGTAGCAAAGAACGACTAATAAACAAAATATTCATGATTCTTTTTTATAAAAATGTTTTTTTTAATGAAAATACATTTAGCCTAATAGCTAATTAAAGGCAGGGTAATTTATGTGCTTGTTAATGGTATATTATATTATTTTTATATTAAAAATAATTTATAAACATAATGACACATACAATCACGCCTATGTTCCTTAATGGGGTAGGCAGAGCACACGAAACTTGACAAAGACAAGACTATTTTTATGACTATTTCACGCTTCGCAGCCATTTTTAGCATAATTTTAGTTTTGAAAATAGATGGAACATACATTCATTTATGTAATCCAAAATGTGGTAGGCAGAGCACACGAAACGCTTCCAAAATATCAAAACTGTAACTATTTCGCGTTTTGCAGCTACTTGCAGGTAAAAGACAAATGAAATATGAAATGATAGTGACAGACTTGTCACTGAAAGTTAACTTAAACTTATTTTCTTACTGGCCTTATGCGACATCTACGTAGGTAATGGAGAGATGTTATTTTAACTCAGTCGGTATCTAGTACACAGTTAAACAGTGACAGGTGTAAAATATCTAAATTAACTGTAAGACAAAAGATGTAGTAAATTCTTAAAAAGACTTACCTTTTCGCTTATTTCTAGACTCCCTGCAAAATGTCTCCTCTTACTGCAAACAATGTCTTTTGTGTGGATGAAGCAAAGAACGACTAACAAACAAAATGGTCAGGATTTTTTATATAATGTTTTTTTAATGAAAATACATTTAGCCTAATAGCTAATTAATAGGCAGGATGATTTTATGTGCTTGTTAATGATATACTATGTTATTTTAATATTGAAATTAATTAATAAATTTAATGATACATACAATCACTGCTTATTAATTTGATTAATATTTTTTTAATTTTTAATGCATACTTATGGATACGAAATTAATTGTTTTCATAATTATCTTCAATAATGCGGAAATTAAAATACTATTTCCATTTTGTTTTTCTCTTACAAAACGCAAGACACTAGTCGGTCAGTAACTTTTAGTTCGAACAGAGAACAGAGTGATAGTCGGATACCCGAACAACATCGCGGTGTAATCTACAAGAGTGTTTCAGTGTTCACGAGTGTTTCAGTGTTGAACAGCGTTTCATTGCTTAAGAGTCCACGATGAAAAAAAATATTGTAAGTCTTTATTTCTTCAAATTGTTCAAATGGGGTGTTCTTTTAACGTTTATTTGGATTAAGTTAAGTTTAAACTATTGTAATTATTGCTCAATTTTTTTTAAGGATAATGGTTATAGTTTAGAATTGGTTCTTAATAAACTAGACAGTCGAAAAGCTTCACTTTACTATATAAATGTTACGATAAATTATTGACCTTAATTTTTAGTTTCAGGTTAAGGTGGTTGCTCTTCCATACTAATTTCCATGCACATTCCT
>BHDV01039253.1:73419-94323 GCA_005406045.1 Adoxophyes honmai | reverse complement strand
TGGCCATATTTTTCGGCTGGCCATATTCGACCCAGGTACCTTATAATGGCGACTCCATGGATTCTAGAACCACGGCGAGCATCCAAAAGTTCTAAGCCTAGTAATCACAATCAGATTGTTAAACGTGATATTGCAGTGACAGGTTGCTAGAGGTATACCATAGTAAATGAATATATCCTAAATCTTATCAGGCTAATTGTAACAATTGAACTAATGCATTAGGTTGCGTAGCGTATAAGAAGCACTAACTTTGTATCCCCAATTTGATTTCACTATAAATATGCTGATGTGCCCAAAGACTGTCTTACACACCAGAAGGCTAGAATGTCGCCGTCGAGGTAAACAAAACATGGCGCTGGTCACATTTCGTTGAGCTCATTGGGACCCAAATTGGTCGGGCGAACGTCTCCCGCCCCTCGCTCCGGGAGTCGTACCTACGCTAGTGCCTGCAATGTTCCTCAACTGTTTTCCTTACTGGAGAGAGAACAACGACACGAGAAAAGTGTCCAACGTATCTCAATGCTACGTCATCTGTTAACATGAAATTTAATAGGATTATTCGTGTCATTATTGTTTCTTCCTAATCGCGGTTTTGCACAATATTCTCCGCAGCTGTTTTTGAAAGTTACGCATAATCGCGATTAAGTCATTTAATAGCTTAAGAGGATAGCTCCACTTCTCCATACAAACGTAGTCCCCTGTTTTCTCCCTGAATAATGACATTAGAGCAAAAAATATTTTTCCTTAAATTTGTATATGTTGTGGATTTGCTTATACCGATATTCTATTTTTTTATTTTTTATTTTTCTTATTTATAAAATCGATAAAAGCAAATCATAGGGGCATAGCCACAACAGATACAAATTTAATGAAAAAAAAAATTACTCTAATGTTATTATACAGGGAGAAAACAGGGGACTAGGTTTGTATGGAAAAGTGGTGCGACTCCTATCCTCTTAAGCATTTAACCCTTTTGGTGTCGATTTAGAATAACACATCTCTATTTATTCCGTGGTTGTCACGAGAGACGACTAAGGAAATATATTAAGGTATGCTTAAGTTCCCGTGTGGTGCCGGGTTAGAATAGTACCTCCCCCTTTCTTCCCGTGGGTGTCGTAAGAGTCGGCTATAGGAAAGGGTTAGTGTATTGTGGGCGATGGGCTAGCAACCTGTCACTGCAATATCACATGTAACCATCTGGTTACCCTGAAATGGCTAAACGTGGCACTGGATTTTTCAATTCATGTGCTCTGCCTACCCCTCTTGGGAATACAGGCGTGAGAATATGTATGCTTAAGTTGACAGGCTGGCACCCTACAGCTGTCACTGTTACATCTATTTCATCATTTTTCATCAATGTTTCTACCCCAAACAATGTTAACATGGCCACAAACCGTGAAATAGTCTTGGTTTTGGTTATTTAACGTTTCGTGTGGTCGGCCTACCCCATTTGGGAATACAGGCGTGATGTATGGATGTACAGTCACGAACAGGGATTGTTGAGCCACTCGCCACTGTTCGCAATTTAGACGTGTAATCAATGACCGATGTGACGGACTAGATGTCAGCTATTGGATTAGTATTACACGACCAAGTTACAAACATAGGTAAGTGGCTCAACAATGCTTCGCGACGGTACGTATAATATCAATGTAAAAAGTGCTAAGTGCTAATTCATGAGTCGATACACTAAAAAAAAGGCTTTTTCTTATTTGACGTTGACTTAAAAATAGTTTTAGAGCTAATTTTTCAATCACCAGATAAAACATATCTGTCCGATAAATGTTGGCTGTCACTTTTCTTTTATATGACGCGAAAAAAGGATAGCAATAATTTTAACTGGCAGATAAATTTATCTGGTGATTGAAAAATCGGCCCTTATACATTTGTATCTGGAAGGAAGAATGGTGTTTACTGCGAAATTATTATCACAGTCCTTTTAATTTGTCAAAGTTATTTAAATACATACTTGTACGTTGAAAAAATATTTGCGCCTAATTCAAGATGCAATGGAGTGTGGATTGTTTAACCTTCCGCATACGAGGTGGGGTATTACAGACCCCAGACCAAATAAATCGGGGATAACTTTTAAACAGATAGCGCTCTTAAGTTGTAACCTTGAGTAGCTGCGCGGGACACGTTGCGAAATCTACAGTACCCGTGAGTCAATTTTGCGCGCACGCGTTTAGAAGTTAGGCGTATTCTGGCGTCTCAGACCCCACCTTGTACGGTACGTCGTCAAAAAAGTATGTAACTTTTGTGAGGTTTGTATTATTTTTTATGGATTTTACTTAGTAATTATAATGTACTCATTATTTATTTTTAGTGAAAATACCGCGCCAACTCCGCGATCAGACAATTTAACGATATTTAAAGGAAAATAGTTCCGATTTAGAATATGATGCAATTGAGCCGGAAAAAGTACAAGGATCGGCTTTCAGTCAAGCCATCAACCCATTTCAACTATATTTTTATAGCAAAAGATGGTAAATGGTGGCAAATAAAAAGACCTTATTCACGTCAAAGATGCTCCCAATACCCAGGAGCCGAAGACCACTAATCAACGCGTTCCTGTGGAAAAATTGTTGCACCGTTTTTGTTTGCATGATTGTTTATATATCTGTGCAAAAACTACGCAAATCTACAAAAAAATGATTAAATTACCTTTATTATATTATATTCTAAAATAACGTTCATAATTACTGTTAAAACTATGTCATGATCTCACAAAAAAAAATTGATTACTGAGATAAGGTTTTTTTCATGGTAAAAGAAGTACTAGTTTTGGTTAAATGTTAATGGATGAATATGCTGTTCTTATATATATATATATCATTTATTCGTACAAGAATATACCCAAAAACTAGAAAATAAATTATTACATCGACAATAATAACTCAATGCTTCACAATATCAGATTTAAGTGAGTGCAATTTTGACCCCACCTTGTATGGGACGTCTATATTTTCCACCTGGTATGCGAAAGGTTAAAGTGTGTTAGTAGAAATACTGTATGTTGTAATTTTGGTATTACAATACTAAGTTTTTCCTAATTTCCCGCCGTTTTCTGTTATCGAAATTCCCTTGCCAGACTTTACTTACTCAACTGTAACTTACTGCACTATGCACGTAACAATACATCAAAGTTTACTATTAACAGAGACTAGTAAACTTAAACTGACAATCTCCGTACCTAGTAACTTGCGTTCCTACAAAATGTTAACACCAGTAGATGATGCTCTAACCCCATCACAGAGAGCCTTTTAGTGAGGAGATTTTAATATGTCTTTACAAACTTTACCTTCTGCTAATAACAATTCAAAAATACAGATTATAGAGGTTCATATCTCAAGATGTACATCATAATGACACTAGCGCTTGCGTACATACCTATTTAAATATGACGGAGCGTCGTAGTATGCGGAGACTATTGTGCACTGAAATATACCGGGAAGCAATTGCAACCCTAACGGTGATGAATATAAGCGAGCTTGAGGCAGCGAGCGGTGTGGTACGAAATTTAATCTACCCCCCGTCTGCCACCCGCGGCCCTGAAGCTCCCTCCACCCGCGACAACCTACCCGCCTACCGCACATAACAGATTAGATATAGCACACCTACATACAGACCTTGTGCATCTGTCCTATAATTTATTCACGTCTGTGGCCAGGTATACACTATCGCAATTACAGTAATAAGGTTACGGCAGAGTTTGTTTTTAACGTTTCCATGTGAACGGTTATAATTATTTGATACGGCTGGAGCTTACACAACCTAGGGTTCTGTTCCATAGACTGGGAGCACACCCCGCCGCCATCGGTGCCCAGACAGCGTAAGTAATGTAGTTACTTCCCTGATAAACATTTGTTGTGCTTACAAAGTACAGTACCTACAATAAATCTACTCAATTCTCGTAATACATTGAAGGTACTGACTTATTTGTACTGTAAAACAACAACAGCCGATGGTATTTTGGTAATTAAATTATTGATAAAGTTTTGCAGACTTACCATCCAACTGAGCTTGCTGATATGCATAGCATTGTATATTATGGTGCATGTGTGCATCACCAGACCAACCCGATCCATTCACTAGATTTGTGCTAGATTGCATAGGGAAATTACGCTCGCCTCCCGGGCCATGGTAGGTGGCTACGAGACGGCACCACTACACACGTATCTAGTGCGCCACACAGACGTCGGCGACGTAGCATACCGTTACGAATGAGATAAAAAACTTTGTTATTTTGATAACTAACGGAACGCAACTACTTTCCGTGCTGATAGAGCTCGTAGAGCTCTTCGCGATGGATTCCAATCTAGAGCTAACAAAAACTATGAAGAAAATGTTCGTGTGTCGCACCATTTCTTGCATTAGTCAATTGTTACAAAGTATCACAATGCAAAGATTTTGGCGAAAATACCAATCAAGAAACCAATTACAGAAAATGTTTCTTCGAGCTTTTTCGCGTGTGCTACGTAAATTACGAGCGAGCGAGAAGGGCGCGATGCAAGCATCGCTTTCGCCCTCCGCGAAAGCCTCCTGAAAATATCTATTGATTATCGTATACGTACAGGTCGGTACGTATAGCCTACCTCTTCGCCCTGCGGTACGGCGCTAGGTAGAGCTTGTACCGTAGAGTGCCAATTTATTTGAAGAAGGAACATTCTTGCGGAGTATAAGTACACAGCGACAGTGAAGCGAGCGGCATCAACCCTGCAGTGACGATGGCAAACGTCATAACCTCCCACGAGCGCGCGCTCGCGATAAAAATAGTTCCGATGACGGAAAAAATAGCATTAAGTGTGTATTTGTTTCAGTTTAACGCAAAACAATTGTCAACTTTTGAGCACAACTAGTCGAATCCACATTTTTAGTTGGCAAGCTTTGTGATTGTGTGAGGTTATTTCTGGTGTACAGTCTAGATAGAGCTATAGATCACTTTTCTTTAACTTTCGGTCATAGGGTTCGTTTGTTTCCACGATTCTACGATATCATTTAAATACCTACTTATTTGCTAGTAGATGCCAAATTAAAACAGATAAAGAAAGGGGTTTTAAATAGCTATTAATATGCAATCTCATAATTTACTACAGTAGGTACTTAGACCACCCGGTTACAGATATGGCTATCCATAAATTACGATTAAAATTAAAACAATTATTTATTGTTCCACATGGTTTTAATCCGTACAAAAAATTATTGATATCTTACAGGGTCTTTGCACTGTTTCAGGATAAAAAGTAACTTTTTTCAAGACCAATAGACAGTTAAGTAGACAGAATAACTAGAGTTTGGATTTCATCGCTTGATTTGGATTTGTCACCATCGAAACTAAACTAACTGGGGTCTATTGCACGGGCGTCATGTTGACGCCTATGGTCTGTGATCCTTCACTGAGTAAGAAAGAGATGCCCTGAACAAGAAGAGAGAAATAAGGCGTGTCCGCTAGGTGTTCTATATGTTCTGATAGAGTTGTAATTGAATTAAATTAATACACTCATTTCACAGTGCAGAAATTGCACATTCTGTTATTAAATACTTCACAATTTTCAGAATTAACAAAGCGTAAAGAAAAGTACGGTCGCTACTTGCTATCATAGTAGTAAGTTGGTATAGGTAGTAGTTATAAAAAGTAACAATGTAGAAACCGGAAAAATATTTTCATTCCACCTCATCCATGTGCTCTGCCTACCCCTCATGGGAATACAGGCGTGAATATGTATGTATGTATGTATATAAAATAAATAATAAAAAGCCTTTTATTTCTTTCAGATGTGACAGTACAATTATACATCAACTAATTATGAACGATGTTTTTAAGTTTTTGGTACATTTGCTTATATTATCCTTACTAATATTATAAATCGAAAAGTGAGTTTGTTTGTTTGTTTGCTCCGCTTTCACGCCGTAACCACTGAACCGATTGCAGCAAAAGCATGTATGTATGTATTAGCCTTCATTGCCTCCTACCGACATCCACTGAAGAAATGTAGAGGTGTTATTCTAAATCCGGCACCACACGGAAAAGGGATTACGTAGTTCTAGAGTATATATGTTGCTGTGAGGCTGTGTCATGAACATAACGAGTCTGCCTGTACCTATGAACAAAGTAAGGAAGAGCGTTCGGACCGCTAAAATAATCTCACTTTATGTTGCAGGGACGGTTTCAGTTTTGTTGTTTTTGCTAAGCACTCGATACATCCTTATTTATATGTAAATGTAAAAGCGCTACATAGAGTTTTAAACCGTGCGTTTACTAGGTTCTGGGTTAGTAAAATGTCCACAACACAGCAATGGGTAGAGGGTAATGATTAATGATAATAATTAATGTTCGTGATACTGTCTTGGATTTCACTCTACTGCGCCATCGCTGTGTGTGGCTTATTATGGTCTATGGTACAATACATGTAGGTATTGCAAGTAGCCGGCCAGTAACCTGCCCTTATCGTATTCTACCTAATTCTGTACTGACGTATTCTGACACAAATAAGGTCTATGGAACATCGCTGACGCCTGTCTATCTACGAGTGTATTTGACGTTATTACTTTTTATTTACATGGAATTTGCGAACATTAACTTTGTAGGTATCTTAGGGGTTGGGCTCGTCTACGTACGTCGAAATGGCATTAACAAAGGTGTGTTCCGGAACTCCACAGTTAAAGTAATTATAATTATTCAGGAACGTATGAAATGACAATGACGTAGTTGGCGCTGGCATGGCAGGATGTGAGTGAAGTATGTTTATGTAGAGTTCGCCCAAGCAAGCAAGAGCAAAAGGTTGTGAACAATTGCTTGCTGGGTTGCCATCTATTGAGCACCACGGTTGCAAGGGAAATTTCATGCAATATGAGTAGCTACCTAGTTGTAACAAATATTAATAGGTTCGGCAATAGCTTATGCAAGACAAATAAGATATTGTAATTCTAGATTAAATGAAACTATTATAACAAATTTCATTTTATCACTAAGTTACTGATAGCAAGATAACCTAGGTCATTACGCTACTATTTCAATTACAATTAATATCTGACGAAGTTTCACAAATAACTATACCTACGCTAACGACTTATTGCAGCGGGAATTTATATTTAGAACATGGTATCACAGCATTGGTAAGAAACGGAACGCGCTTGCGCGAGCCCAACGGTGAACGCAGAGCGGAGCGGAGGGTCGCAAGGCCGGGGCGCGGGGCGCGCGGCGGCGGGGCAACGTCACGTCGAACAACGCACGCACACGGCTAAGTTAAAAGTCCCTACCGCGCGCTGCACATGCCGTTTTGCTCTACCAACGCAATTCGGCAGAGTAATACTTGCCTGCGTCGTTCGTCCGAACCGCCCGCTGGCTGAGTCGAGTCGTCCAACGCGATTAGGCGAGGTGGGAACAACGAGATCAGTGTAGAAAAGCAGTTGGCTCTGTGCGAGTGTTGATATTCGTAGGCGCTCTAGTTTGTCTGAAGAAGTTTATCTACACCACAACAAGCCTACAAATCGAAACCTCAAAATATGGATCGCCTGCCGTAATACGAGAAGAAGATTGCCGTCAAAATAAGGCGGAAAATAAGTAAATAGGGTTAAAAACTCTACATAGTTTTGTGAATCGTGGTTAAAACTGAACCTTATTGTGCTATGACTTTAAAGTGATTTTCGTACAAAGAAACTCCAAGCGCTGACCGAATTATGAAAAGAAATTATTATGATTACTGGTTTTATAGGGTGATGATAAAATAAATATGTCGAACGGTGATGAGAAGTGAACAGTGTTATCGCTAGGGCGAGCAAGTGTTATCACCATGGACTGGAGGATTCGAAGGCAAACCCACCAATACCGGTGAAGTTCGTCGAGGCCGCTGCCTTTTGAAACAGGTACCGGTTTTGAATTATCATTTTGTTTGATTTATAATGCTGCTTGGTTTAGCCGAGTGCAAGGTGAATTGCTGCACTTCATCACCGTACCATTGTTCAGAAGTTCCGTTATTTTCTATGTTGCAGCAAAATTAAAAGGAATCCTTGTAATTTTTTTTTATGATAGTGTTAATATCGACATAAAACCACCAATAAAGGCATTCATCTAAATTTGTACATACGTATTGTTTCAGATCGCAATGGGAGACGCTACAGTTCCAGGGATCAGCCACCTGGTTGAAGGCTCAGATAGATTAAAAGACATTACCGACCACAAAGATGAATTAGGGACAGCGGAAGCAAAACTAGAAGACCAAGAATCTTTACTTGTGATAAGGGAAGAAAAATGTAGTGACAGTGATGGTAATAGTGATGAACTTAGCTCCAATGACGAACAAAACATTGTTGAAAGCAGCAGTAACTCTCAGTTTTATGAGAGCACCAATAGTAAATCAGATTTTGCTCTTAAGATTGATGATAATGATACGCTTAGTGATATTGATGATATAAAGACGGACACTGCTTCAGCAGATAGTGAAGACTCGGCCCTCGGCAGTCTGCCACCAGACAGCACCAGTAACGACAGAGACGAAGAGGTTCAAGATCGATCTGACGGGAGCGATTCTGGAATAGGACCAGAATCAATGGAAAACCGAAAAGTAACGTTTAACCTAGATTTGCCATGCACAAGTACTCAAAGTAACAATGATAGTCAAAACAATACAATTGATGGGAATAATCCAGAAAGTAAAAACATTGATGACATTGGTAAAGAAAATGAATTACAAATCAAGAAGCCTTCTAGAAGTAGTCTCAAACGACTGCGTGCTGATGATAGTCAAGACGAACCGCCTGCAAAAAAGAGGAAGGAAGGAATTAAATTCGACAATGTTACTGTATATTATTTTCCTAGAACTCAGGGATTTACTTGTGTTCCATCCCAAGGTGGTTCGACTTTAGGCATGGAACGGGAGCATACACATACACAGAAATTCACTTTAGCTGAACACGCATTAGAACAAAGAAGATTACATAGGCAAATTTTGCAACAGCTGAAAAGCGAACGTCATTCTTTGCAAGGAGCAGCATTATCATCCAGTGAAGAAAGTGACACTGAAGAAGAAGCAAGCGATATATCTGAATCCGAATTGGATTTAGACAGCTACTATTTCCTTCAGCCTGTACCAACACGTCAAAGACGTGCACTGTTAAGAGCAGCCGGAGTTAGAAAGATCGAAGGATACGAAAAGGATGAATGCAGAGATATAAGAACTTCTCGCGAATTCTGTGGATGTGCTTGCAAAGGTGTTTGTCAACCGGAAAGTTGCTCTTGTAGTTTGGCTGGCATAAAATGCCAAGTCGATAGATTAAATTTCCCTTGTGGGTGTACCAGAGATGGATGTGGTAATACTACTGGTCGAATAGAGTTCAATCCTGTAAGAGTTCGAACTCATTTCATTCATACTCTCATGAGGCTAGGCCTTGAAAGGAAAAATGAACAAAATCAAGCAGCTAAAAGGCAATGGGCTGAATCCCACAACACAAATGCCACTGCTTGTACTGCAAACACTTCCTACGATGATGAACGATGTCTTACACATGAAGATGGTTTGCTGCGAGATGTCAATTTGACCCCAAGGGTTGAAGTGGAATCTTGCGTAAATGCTGGAAGTTTTAATAATGTGCACTGTGACATGAATAACGTTCCCAGTCAAAGTAGTCGTAATGTACAAGAAGAAAAACAATACAGCTACGCAAATAATGCAATGAACCACAGAGTTCTTAATGAAAACAATGTAATGCATTATGATGAAAATGTTCACAGTAACCGAACTGACTCATATACTTGCAATATACTTCAAGGAAAGGGTCCTCCTTACTCTATGGGCAACAACATGGGATTCGATATGTCGAACAATGTACAAAGGTTTCATAATGATCTCAATTATTCATATGGACAACATACCGATAACAGTCAATTTAAGGGCCTACAAAGTTTTTCTGCCACCAGTTTTGAGGAGTTTGCCCATAGCTCTCATATCACGATGTTTAGTCATTACGGCCATATGTACGTGCCAGATTACATGCACAAACCCAATTCGGGAATGCAAGAACACAATTCATTACAGTATTCGCTACCCCAAAACAACTATAGTGTGTATAAGAATACAGAATGTGTGGTCGAAGAAAATAAAACAGACGCACATTACAACATGACGTTGCCATATCAAGCAAGCGATAAACTGCAAACGGAGGAGAATGACGAGAACTGGTTTAGCCACAAAACGCTGCTAAACCTGGACCACTCGGACCAGACGACGCAGGACGCGTCGGAACTGCATCACCAGCCCCCAGAGACTCCGGCGGAACCCACGACCGACTCTACGGACAACTTTGGCGAGCTTATTAAAAAAACTATGGTAGAATCTGTTACTGTGTAGATGAATTCTTGTTGTCTTTTATCGTCTTAAACTGGTTATCGTGTTATTAAGTTTTAATTATATTGGGATATTCAGCAGAATTTATTTTCTTTCACCTTTATTATTATTGCAACACTGTAAATATAATTACTTAATTAGATTTGTCGAAATAAAAAATCATAAGAGTATTTACCCTGTGGTGTCTGGTTTAAAATTAAATCTATCCATTTTTCCCGTGAACGTAGAGTCGTCAGAAGTGGCTAATTAAATAAATTAACGTATAATGTAGCCAATAGGCTGTGACGATTTCACCTCTTTTATTTTAACTTTAATGTGGTTTAAAATATAAATATCTATTTTCTGACATTTGTATTCTTCTTGAAAATAAAACAGAATGAAGAAAAACAGAATACCTACTTAAGCTTGTCAGTTCAGTTTTATCCAGTGTGATAGAATTCGTCAACCACAGGACAAAATTGTAGTTCTATTGTATGTACCCACCTATACGGTTTACAATGTTTGCTCCTCTGTCTGTAATTTAACATAGGCGTAGGTATGAATTCTCTTATTTGTGTTAATTTCTGTGATTTTACAGCTATGAAATTGTTCAGCAACTTTTACTTACCGACATATTTGAACAGAAACTACACTTAGAAAATAACCTACATAGGAATTAAACAACTAAAACCCCAACTCCCGCCCTGTGACCATGAGGCACGCAAAGGGTACGGAATATCGGTCATAAATAAGTGTAACTTATAATTTGGCTACAGTTGTTTCAGCCCGTAAAACAGTGGTACGGGTACGGAGAAGTTTAGCCCAAGTACAATGTTTTTTAGTTTCTGGATAAATACAGAGCCTATACTTGTATATCGCACTCGCACAATGTACATTGAAATCACCGTAAACAAAGGAGGAAAACTTATCCACATAGACTTTTAAGATTGTTTTGTTTAGGAGGATGGCTAAAAAACTGCCCAGATTTTATTAAGTGCCTAAGTACTTATATTTATTTACCTTTCGAGAAAAATCATCCCACTACCACAAGGACACGTATCTAAGCGAAAAAACTTACCTGTCCACTTCCCGTACGGTACCTTTCCATTTCTTCCTCGGATAGGAGTCGATTAAGGAATTAGGTTAAAACTCAGTATACCTCTTTCATTTGTTTTCAAACAGGTAGGTAGGTACGGGTAGGTGTAGGTACCTTCGAGACACGAAAGTCAGTTTTATCCACCTACTTTAACATGTGAAATTTCGTTTCAACGGGGGCGCGTCCTAATAATACCTACGTAACTAGACGAGGGCTTTCAAAATTCTTGATCACTCGCTGCCAAATTCTAGTAGTAGGTAGATACGCGGATCCTTGTTTTTCTGTGATTTTAGTTGTATTTCCCAAATATGGAAACGAAATAAATTCCCTAACTATATTTGTTATTATGTGCCTATATGAACTTACGTAATACTCTCTCTGGTGCCGGGTTAAAATAGCACCTCCCCCTTTCTTCCCGTGGGTGTCGTAAGGATCGACTCTGGGAAAGGGTTAGTGTATTGTGGGCGATGGGCTAGCAACCTGTCACTGCAATATCACGTTTAACCATCTGGTTACCCTGACATTGCTAAAGGTGGCACTGGGTTTTTTTAATTCATGTGGTCTGCCTACCCCTCTTGGGAATACAGGCGTGAGAATATGTATGTATGTAATACTCTCCCATGAGATATGAAAAACACGGCTGTTAGAGGTGGACATTTGAAAGCGTACTCATCTAAAGGAAGACTTTCTCGGAAAAACTGCAGATACTCGTACGCGCAGTAAGTAGCTAAATAGAAAAGCGGCTAAGTAGGTACCTACATTCTCATACATTTCGCTCTCCCATTGTGACGAAGGCGGCGATACATGCAATTCTGTCTGCGAAATATAAAAGCAGCCGTTCCATAATGAGGTAAACCAAAAAATCCAGAAACAGAACTAGGTAACCTGTATGCGGTGTATGTGCCACCACTTAAAATATTGCCAAATTTATTGCCGATCACTACACATAAAAATTGTAGATTGCTATTTTCAAAAAAAATAACTATCACATACTTACTAGGCGTCGCCGCCGACGCCGGTGATATCATAGAGATGCATCAGCAAAATAAAATTGTATAATCAATTTTGTAAAGGTCAATTGACGAACAAAACGGTCGTTCTACAGTTGTGATACTTGTGATCTGGCTGACCAAGGAAAATACTCGGAGAATTTCAGAAGTAGAGTACCTAGGCACCACCTAACCAATCGATTCCTGGCCCACTATGTATAGATCTTGTTTAAAGTAAAAGTGTTCACAACGTTCTGTTCTGAGGTGGGTCAGAAGTCAATTGTTCGTCTGTAAACTAAATTTTTTATCTCCGGTTTTAGATTCCATCCATGGAAAAAGTGATGCGGAAACCACTACTTAAAATTTTGCCGCGTTAGAAGCCAGGGACTGTAGTTTCGTCGAGCACTAGCAGTCGTCACGTTGTCGTCAGTAACGCCGCGGCTCTTAGGTGAAGGCTTACGGACTAGTCCGAAACATGTCGACCTAAATTCGGTTTAAGTAAGACGTGATTTTTAGCAATATCAGTTTTGTAACCTCAAACATTAATGTACCGACGAAAAGTGGTGTCTGCCCAACGAATCATGGCACAAGAAACTCAGCGGCGTTTGTAAAATCTTTTAGGGACTTACAATATGCTGAAAACTATACACTCACTATACTTACCTGTTTATGAAATCCGTACCAATATATAAATGTGAAAGTGTGTTTGTTTGTTTGTTTGTCCGTCTTTCACGGTTAAACGGAGCGATGGATTGACGTGATTTTTTAGGTAGAGATAGTTTAGGGCACGGAGAGTGACATAGGCTACTTTTTATCCCGGAAAAAAATGATGTTCCCGAGGGAAAACAAAAATATAGTTTGCTTAATAGATCGATATCGATCGATGATAGATCGATATCGATCGATGATAGATCGATATCAATCGATAACCGATCGATAGATGATATATCGATGGCGCCGTGTGTCGTTTGAAACGAGAAATTTTCTTATAGTTGTGCTTTATACCGCAATATAACCGAGTTCCACGCGGGCGGAGCCGCGGGCGGAAAGCTAGTTCCTAATATTTTTATTATTTTTTACAAAATAACTATTTACGGGAAAAATGGATACCTAAGTATGCGAAGAAAAGATCCGCCCATATCCAAAATATCACGTTCTCTAAATAACATTTATCTTAAAAACATTGATGAATAGCCCAAGTAGGTATCTATTTCTATAGGTTTTCTGATAATTCTCACAAGAGAAAAAAAGAGTAGGTTTGGTTTGGTTTATTGTCTTTTATGATGGATCTTATACAGGTACCTTATAGATATCACAAGAACTCTTAAAATAATTAAACACTAAAAAAGCAAATAACAGGGTACCTAAAATCACATCGCGTCGCTTCCACTTGAATTTTTTTAACTATGATTCCAAAAGAATTTAATTAAATACCTAAAATATTTCTTGCTATGCTAGCTGTACCTAATAGAATTTAGTGCAATCAACTAAATGAATACGCATTCGAAATTTCATCCTCATGATTATTCTCCAAAGGAACTTTTGAATGCTTATCTGCAGAAGAACATGCTTTTCAAAAATATTCTGCACGGAAGATTTAACACGGCCACTTACGTAGTTTTATGCTACCTACAAAACAAGGAAAATGGTACCAGATCATCACAAAGAACGTGCTTGACTAGGTACCCTTGGTATTGAGCACCGAATAACTTTTTTAAAACATAATTCTTAAAGACAACCAGTAAAATTATCACATTTGACAAATTCAGCTTTATTAGTCAACTGTTAAAATCTACAAAATAAGTAGGTAATTATAATAGTCGTATCTAATAGGACTTAATGGACGTTAACGTTTTACTATAAAATCATGTCTTGCTTTCAATTACAAACAAGAATAACTTCTACATCGAGATCTTTATACACACAACGGGATGTCAGGTAACATGCAAGCGGAAACAATCAAGATGTGCCTATATTCGATTACCCTAAACATTAGTGGACTCTTATATTGGATAAGCTGTGGCGTACAGCACGCTTAGCACGGAGTGCAAACGCGACGCGACAAGCGACATAGAAGCTCGAGATAATGCTATGTCGCGAATCGGTAGCACGATGAGTAGCGAGATAATTTCTCGAGCCGCGTTTAAACGTCATGATGACGAATGACAGCTAAGTGCGATATATTTACAAAAAGCGTAGCACGATAGCATTTAAGGCGACAAATATCTCGAGACTTAACGTCAGTTGGCGAGATATATGTCTTCGACGTTTTGGGTGAGCGACAGTGCAAGATGAGTTTGTGATTTCTCAATTTTATTAGTATTTAAACCATACATTACTTAATAAATTATGGTTAAGAGTGACTTTTTCCGATATCCTCGTCTTGAAAGATCGGCGCGAGGAAAAAATGTTATGGTGGGCGATGCGGGATGCGTCGATTCCATTTGAGCTCTTCGATGGGAATTTATGCACAATTTTCACATAAATAAGGCCAGTCTTTGTACCTGTGCCGGGAGCACGAGGGCACCCTGCCCCGCCGATGCCTACCCTTTCATATTCAGGTACGTACTAAAACTAAATAAAATGCTTGTCCACCAAAGTATTTTTCTTGTAAAAACTACTTTAGTTACAAAAAATACCTACTTCATGTTATTTTAATTGTTAAAAACAACACATTTTGTATTACAGCTACTGATTTCAACAAAGCTAATGGCTGGTGGTAGCTACCAGCGAGATGTCGGCCAAAATTACACGCTATGCACAGCATAGCGTACGGTTTCCATGTACCTTGGCCATGTTGTAGCTGCCATCAATAAATGGTAAGAACCAGTGGTATTAGATCAAAGCAAAATAATACTTCAATTAGGACCCATATAATACACACAATATGTACTTATACAACATTATGGAACACTACCGGTAAGAAAACAGATGTCAGTAATTTATACATAGATACATAACACGCCTGTATTCCCATATGGAGTGGGCAGCGCACACCATGATCAAAAGCATCATGGTCAAAACCATGCCAAGGTATTTCACGATTTGTAGCTATACCGAGCATTTTTTATGGGTTTTACTTCAAGAGGTACAATAGTGAAAAGTGGCTAGCCTGTCGCCCAAAAGATACCTTAAACTAAGTATTTTCTTAGTCGCCTTTTACGACATCGACGGAAGAAATGGAGAGGTGTTACTCTAAATCTGATACCACATGGCAGTCATTTTAGGGGATGAAAATGGAATGTATTGAGTTTGCAAATATTTTAACAATCTATTATTTTATTTCAGATTTTAAATACCTACCCCTTATTAACATCGAGGAAGATCAGGAAGAAAAGTCACCAAGCGATTTCGATATATTGCTCCAGTAGGAATAGAGAGGAGAATATCAATTATAAACAGATAATTTCAGTATTTCAATTAATAAATAATTACCTACAATATTTTGAATTTGTTATTGTATATGGACGGACAATCAAATCCCAAAATAATACCCTGTGCCCCTGTCGCCCCCGTCGTTTACTATTGTAAAAACAAAAAGTGTATTATTATTACTATCATGTTTTGCATACATATATGCTAACATTCGAAATCATAAGATGAACAAACATAATCTACTATGTTAATTATTCATAGTGATCGGATGGGATGTCCCGTGTGGTGCCGGGTTAGAATAGCACCTCCCCTTCTCTTCCCGTGGGTGTCGTAAGAGTCGACTCTGGGAAAGGGTTAGTGTATTGTGGATGATGAGCTAGCAACCTGTCACTGCAATATCACTTTTAACCATCTGGTTACCCTGAAATTGCTTAATGTGACACTGGGTTTTTAAATTCATATGCTCTGCCTACCCCTCTTGGGAATACAGGCGTGAGAATATGTATGTACCTATGTAATTATTCATAGTTTTGACAAATTGAGATCATGATAATGACTTAATCCTTAAGAAGTAATTTAAGTATTAAAATAATCAAAGAAACCTGAATAACCAATTAAACATATACAATCTCTATGTCACGTAATATTCCAAATGAAGTAAAGTAAAAGCTGGAGCTTGTCGATGGTTTTCAGTAAAAACTTCACTCAAAGAATGAACAAAATGGCGCAGCACTATTACCGATTCGCTGCTGCTATGAAAGATTGTGACACAAGTAGTTTTTTTTATACAAATGGTAACACCCGTAACTCGCCCGTGACTTCTCTATCTCGATGCGTCAGAATTTGTCGCTGCGTCGTTCCGTGCTACGGAAAGCGAGAAACTGACATCCGCGAAATAGACATCTCGAGTCGCTTGTCGCGTCGCGCTTGCACTCCGTGCTAAGCGTGCAGTGAACACAATCGCCGACAACACTTGCCATTTTTAGCTGTATGCATCACAAAACCAACACGAACAATAAATCACTTAATCGCACCCTGTGTAATTATAATTTGTTCAACATTAAACTTAATTAAATCAGTACAATTTTGTTCATCACCAGAACAAATTCATCGAATTTTACAGAATTTCTAGTTTACTATAGGAAAGTAGTGTAATACAATCAATTTCATAATACTGTGAAAAAGCTTGAGCCTCTTTTGTCAAGAACTTGAGATCAATTTCCACACCTTGACAGTTTTGTCTTTGCTAGCTGTGATCAGAGTGTTGGTATCCTCGTCATAGTAAATGCTGTTGATAACATCTGAAACAAATAAACGGTAATTTATGACACTGATACAAACAACCCACGCTTAACTATTAAGAATATCTATTCTAATCGAATTTAAGAGCCGGAAAATGTTCAAGCCAACAACAGTACAAAGTACAATAATTTTAAACAAAAAAAAACCGACTTCAAATTAGCAATATTTTGAAAAGATTCTGTTTACTGAATGTAAAATCTTGACTTCATCAACAAATTACCGAAAACGCCGTACATCTCCATATAAAATTTGAAGAGTTCCCTCGATTTCTCCAAGATTCCATCATCAGATCCTGGTGTCGTGCCAATGGGACCAATTTCGAGTTATACCCTATCGATTAAAAAAAAATTTTTGAAAATCGGTCCACGGGTCTCCGAGCTATCGAGTAACATACACACAAAAAAATATATATATATATTAGGTCGAATTGAGAACTGCCTCTTTTTGAAGTCGGTTAAAAAACTACAAAAATGGCGTCAAAAACCACAGGCACAACCAAATATGCCTGCGCGCATCTGTCAATCTTTACTTTTCATTCCGTTTCTACTTTGTACGACGTTATCGAAATAGATATTGGAATAATAAAAGTAATCTGGCTGACGAAGCAAACTTGCACAAACATGACTTGGTAGCTAGAATCATCAACGTAACTAACTTGCTCTTCGATATAGTCTTGTAGGCTCCGAAGTGCCACATTTCAAGTTCAGCGACGGCAGTTCTTGAGAACCACGCAACACTCTACTGTGATCGATCTATCGTCACGGATGACTATAGTTCGTACACCGAGTGATCACTCGTCGTCATCACTATATTCCATGATGAATTCTCATCTTGTGAACGTCATGGACAAACTCAGCAAAGAGTCACGACTAAGACTCTCCCTAAACGGTTGTCACATGGGTCATACATTTCTATGGTTTCGAAGCTCCTTGATACGGCTTGCATTGTCCGAAGGTTCCTCACACTGCAGTCCTGACAATCGTTTAGCTTGTTCCTGGATCCTAATATAGTTTTTGTTTTATTTAAATAAATATAACAGTCTTACTTACCTAAGACGAAAATAATAATACAAAGATAATAAAATAATGATTGAATTATTTACATCGCTGCTGTTACGTTTATGTACTGTACAATATATTAAAGTGAACAAGACTGAAAACGAGGTAGTAAAATTAGTCTGTACGTATAATTTTGAACGCCTTCTAGAAAACTATGAATACATTCCGTATCTCTTTTTTTAAACGACTTCTGAAAAGGACGAGGTTCTCAATTCGGCTGTATTTTTTTAGACGCTGTAACCAAGTACCTGCTGTAAGTTGTCTTCATGGTAGGTATGCCGATTTGACCTTTGGTATTTTGATCCTTGGCAGTAACTGCTTCAGCGTTCTTGTTACGACTTTGGTTACACCGTCATTCGATCTAGGCATCAAACCTGTTAATGATTACTAACGGCCGTGTGGGGTCGGGTTTAGAATAGTGCCTCTCCATTTCTTCTGACGGTGCCGTAAAAGGCAACTAAGGAAATAGTTTCAGGTATGCTTTAGGCGACAAGTCAGCAGCCTGTCACTACATATTATACCTCTTCCGTTTTCATGGCTACTAAACGAGATATACTTGGTCATGGTTTTGACAATGTAGCGTTTTATGTGCTCTGCCTGCCCCATTTGGGAATACAGGCATTATTGTTTCGTCGTTTGAAGCGAAAAACGCTAAAAAACACTCGATCTGCAGCTTAAGTTAATGTCTTATTTCCAAACAATTATCATCGGTTTAATTTTGAAAGAATGAAGCCAACATTGACTTCCAAATGACATCCTTGGACCAAGTATATACGGACTGTGAGGTCCCCACTAAAGGCCGTTCCAAGACCAGTACCATTAGCAGAGATGCGCGTGTCCCTTTCTAATTGGGTGACAATGAGATTTTTGCAATATGGGACATTCAATGTCGTAATCTTACATACATCACGCTTAAATTCCCAGATAAGTTGGTTAGAGTATTTTTATGCACATTTAAAAGTTAAATTTGATCATCTACAAGCGTATAAATCTTATTTACTTCAATCATATATACGATTTTATTTTAGTGACGTTAACGAAATTGACACATTGAAAAGGTTTGGCATTTAATTGAAGTAATCTAGTCTGTAGTAATTTTACTTAAGTATTTGATTACTCAAGAATTAAGCTTACAGCAGCGGTTTATAATACCGATTCCAAAGAAATGAATTACAAATGTAATCACAGGAGACTATTACAGTAATTTTGATAACCTAGGTAATGAATTACTGAGGAATCACAATTACTCGAATGTAACCGTGTAATTAATTTCAATAGTAATTGATTACGCCTAATACTGTCCCATAATGCAAAAATTCATGGTCAATGTAAGGATTATGGCGACTTAAGAGGATAGGAGTCGCCCCGCTTCAAACCGCTTCTCCATACAAACGTATTCCCCTGTTTTCTCCGTGAATAATGACATAAGAGCAAAAATTTTTTTTACGTTATATTTGTATCTGTTTTGACTATGCCCCTATGTTTTGCTTTTATCGATTTTCTAAAAAAAATTAAAAAATAAAATACATAAAAATAAAAATCGATAAAAGCAAAACGTACTACGTTTGTATGGAGAAGGTGGTTTGAAGCGGGGCGACTCCTATCCTCTTAAGGGGTTACCATTACAAAAAAGTAGACTTGATAGTGAATATGTTGTCTATTAAATTAAGTGTATATTAAAATCAAATAAATTAATGCGATTCTAATTCTTTGACACAAAATCGTTAAAATAAAATTATTGTATGAATTTTTTAGGTAAGTTTCTTGAGCGATGTTTTTTTTTCGACATGTCAAGATTGTTTATATTGTTTTAATTTTAACTACCTAAACCGATAAGGTATAGCTAGACGCGTATACCTACTTCCCACCAAGAACGACATAGAAAACTAGTTAAAAGTCATGGTACGAAATAGATTTCCCGAGCCTCCCAGCCACCACCATAAACTATTATACACAAAACAGACAAATACACTAAGGCTGATTATCACACGTCATTATTAGCATACAAATGAATGAAGCGAATATTGGACCTTGACATCTAATTTGCAAATGACAATGAACCTTGAGAGATATGTTTTCATTCGTCTACAGACACGACGTATTGTCTAAAGTAGGGCGCGAAATTCAAACAAAATATTTGCATTTAAATATTAGCTCACATTTGCTGTAAGAATACCTAATCGAAATTATCATAATTACGAAATGCTAAAGTGAGCGTCTCCGTACTTCTGTTTCTACTATCTCTTTTAGTTTGTTGGACAAATGTTTAATGCACCGTAGCTCGACCGTCAGTTTATTTCAACTTACAAACTGTCACAGAAACTCTAAAGAGCCAATAACCATTAGAGGAAAAAGCCACTGTGTTAGGCGCGATCTTGGGCCGGCCAATAACAGCACAGCGAACGCCGCCATAGTTTGTCGGAATCGTCTTCTAACAAATCCAATGACATTAGTACTCTATAGGTTCTGTCCTCTATTGCCATAACGTACCTACGGGAGCCCTGCCTTACCTTGATGCGCGGATGTGGGCTTGGACTGGGCGGCGCTGAGAGCGTCCCAGCGGAGTAAAGCGCCGCCGCGGGTGCCCAGCCACAAAGCGCGGCCCGCGCAGCACAGCGCCGACGCGCCGTCGCTCCACTGCTGTCGGTACACCTGCGGGCACGGAACATGACATTATAACTACTAGCTGGGTGACCGAGCTTTACTCGGATTATTTTTTGCATACATTGAAATACTGGTAATACAAGTTTGTAAAACTAACA
>BHDV01039253.1:60283-71535 GCA_005406045.1 Adoxophyes honmai | reverse complement strand
TAGAAATATAGAAATATAGAAATATAGAAATATAGAAATAAATATATATACAAGATTACCTCGTTTAAAGGTATAGGATAACGCGTCTATGTCTCGTTTACGCTCAGCCAAAGTGGGCAAGGAATTGGGAGGGGAAGTGGGCAGCGTGTAATCACGATACTGCCACTCCTATTCGCGCAGCTACTCGCGCTGTCCGTCGCTCCCTCGACTGTCGATTTCTCGTACGGTAGTCAACGGAGGGAAGCGCGAGCAGCAGTGCGTGTTTATTAAGGCAAAAATCATCTACCTACAATGGAGTCCATCAACTTCGAGTAGGTATATCGTGAAATCTAACGCCCAGACGTAAGGCAGAGCACTCACGCGGTCGCAGACGGCCAGGTCGCTGACGCAGAGCGCGCCGCCGCCGAGCGAGGCCGCGCGGGCGCCGCCGGGCAGCCGGCACAGCGCGGCCGCGGGCCCCGAGTGCACCGCTAGCCGAAGTCGCGGCGCGCGCGCTCCCAATGCCCACACGAATAGCTCGCCGTCGCTAGTGCCTGCTATAATCTCCACCGAGTTGCTGTGACGCCTGCCAGGGACACAACAGTGGTATAAGTGGCTAAACTCGACGACGAGCTGTCAAAATTTTTAAACAATGATAGAAAATGTGGAATATTTAATTATTCAGTGCTAATTTAGTGCAAAATGACAAACAACTATGGCACTGAGGCTGAGAGAGAGAACGGAAAAATATTTTTCAGTACGAAATCGTCTTTGCTTTATTATAATTATTGTGATTTATCAATATACTACTCAGAAATATTCGAAATTGTTACACCTAAGCTGCTAGGAAACAATGCGAAGTCGGGCGATTGTGCCGGAAATCTTTGGCGAGATCGCTCGGCTTATGCGTATGAAAGTAGCGACGTAAATGTTACAAAAGTCTGAGAGCATCGCTGGTGACACATACCGCAGGCCATTTGTCCCCTAATCTATCCCTGATTTTATGCTAACTTTTCAAGTAATCAAACAAAACTTACATGAACGTGATCGCACAGATTTTGCCGTCGTGGTCGAACTCCGCCTTCAGCCCGCGCAGCGCCTGCCCCGTGCGGCCCGCGTTCCCCCAAACCCGAACCACGCCGTCGTAGCCGCCAGATATTAGGAGACGCTCTGAAAAAAATATGGACGTAAATATTACGTCTTACATACGTTAAGAGCGCTAATAAACACAAGATTGTGAGGCCTTACCTTTGTTCAGCCAGAGTAAACAGCTTACGCAATCGTCATGCGCTCTGAAGCTTTCGACCACTCTGCCGTAATCTACGTCATACAGATATCTGAAAATAAAACGTGATTGTCAATGAAGTTAAATCCTAAATTAAATTATGTCAATATTAAAATTAATTATTTTATTTATTTATTTGTCAATATTAAAAGTCATGTACAAAATACTTTTACTATTAATACCAAAATAATTCACTGGAGTGCGTTATTTCCATTGCCACAAACAACTCACATTTCATTGTCCCACGAGCCAGCTGCGACAATATTTTCATCCATTATTACGCACGAGCTGAGCGGCGTTGCACTAAGTATGACGCTTCTTATTTGCTTCTTTAGATTCGTGTCATAAACTTTCAAGGTTCCATCTTTGCCAACGGATATCACTCGTGGGCCTCGCCTCAGGGCGCAGGTCACCTCCTCCTTGTGAAGCTGTATCGTATCGCTACATTCTACTCTGCACAGTGCGCCATTTTCTTCCACATCTCCCTGTATAGTTTTGGGTATTTGGTGCGTGATCCTTTTGACGTGGGGCCTAGTAAAGAGTTGCTTTGGCACCTGGCCAAACTCCATTATTTGCACTTCTAAAGCATGCCTATCGTTCATGTCGTAAATGTCGTCTAGATCTACAGCACCTTCATAGCACACATGATGAAACACTGGAACATTTACATGTTTTGTTAAGATTTGTAAACCTTAAACATTCCTAAACAAATGTAATAAGAACGATTCTCATGTAACAAACCATTATTAGCTTTAATAGCTTCTTCCCCTCTCTGTTTGTATCCAAAAATGAGATCTATCCACAAATGCAAGTGCCTGGACACATACTCCGACTCCAACGCCTCTCTCAGTTTAGAGACGAATTCTTCTGGAGAATCGGCCCAGGGTGGAAGCGCAACGTTATTAACTTTGGTCCCGTCGTGCCGCTCGCCGAAATTTATTTGGTATTTGTTCATCAGGAAATCACCTTTAGCCTCCGTATCATAGAACTCTGGAACCAGTTCCTGTAACATTCACTTCTACATAAATCAAAGTTCGCTTGGTCAGTTAAACAATGAAAAGCAATCACAAGTATAATTAATTACCTTGAAATCAGACATATTTCGTAAGCAATTATTATAAACATCTTTAACTGAGTTAAACATTCTATCAGGATGGTCAAATCTGCCATTTTGGAGGCAAAGCATGTACTCTGGATACTTTCTGACCTGGAAAAAATAAATTGATGAGTTCTGTATGATAATTATGACATCTCATTTATTCTGCAATTCATCAATAACTTAAATGAATTACTTACTAGATAAAACAACACCAGACCTGGGGCTGAATAATGTGATCCATACATAAATTTGGGATCTGACATCTCATAATACCTTTCTTTTAACTTCTCCAGTCTGTCTGGATTTAATGCACCCATGGGTTTAGACAAATCTCTGAAGACATCAACATTGTCCAAATCTAGATCTGAGGATGTATAGTCCGATATTACCCAGGGGAAAACTGGGTACTGTGTGAGATCATTTTTACTTCTGTCTGCCAAACTGAAACCAAGTCAAGAAATAATTGTTGGTGAATGTCAATAGATATAGTTCTCAGTATACACAAAAACCATTGTCAGTATTTACCAATTTAAATGCATCAAGTAGTCATAATTAGACAGAATTCCATTCTGCCACTGCAGTGTTGTTTCTTGAGCATGAATCTTTTCTAAACAAACACTTGGAGACTGTTCAAGGATCTCATAAATTCTATCTCTGTCATCCTCCGACTGGAAGGTCAAGTATATGTGGGCCACAGCACTGTCTTCGGCACTGTATATTTCAAGACCCTGTAATGAAGCAAAGATATTTTGTTATTTCTTTTTTTTTATAATAGTTTTTTGGAGAACATAATTTTCCATCATTATCTTTAGAGCAAAAGATACCATCTAAGGAAGTGTTGCAATAAGCTGTGGTGGTAGCCTCTAAATAGGAAACTCAATCAGTGAGAAATAGTTGTAAGTCAGAGCAATTGTTCCAGTGAGTGGCCATGAAGGCCAGAGGCCACAAAAGAAATGCTAAAGTGAACATCAATTCAGATTGCTGTTACAAATAAACAGACCTCATCATATTAAAGAGAACCAAATAAAATTAAATTAATTAAAGCATTTTCAGAACTACATTATTTATAGATCTGTGACTAAGCAGGAAACATCTTTGATAATGGCAGCTTTGCTCTAAATACTACAAATTAATGAGTAAAATAACAACAAAACCACATTGACTGATACATACAACTTGCCTTAGCAAAAATCTGCGCTTGTACAGCTTCTTCAATTGGTTGAGTTTTAATTTCAATATGGGGCTCTGAAAATAACAATATGTCACATGAAGTTAAAAAATATGACAGATTCTACAAAGAAAATATTCCAAGCAAGCAGAACATTACATTAGATATTCTAAATATTCAACACTTAGATGTGAAAATGGGCCCAGATAACAAATTTGTCAAGGCCAAGTGATTGTTTACACAATTTCTGGGAAATCAATACACATATTTCATCAACAATATTAGTCACAGCATTCCCCACTATCTTATCAAGCAAATGACTAGTATCAAAATATTTAGCTTGGGTCCTGGCTGTGTCCTGATAGACTAAATTTGAGTAATATTAAAAACTCACATTCTCCACATTGCTGAATGGCTGGAAGTAAAGAGTGGTTGGTGTCAGGGCCAGCTTGCCCTGATGCCTCACCAGGGGTGATATCTTCTCAGCTTGCAATTCACAGACTATCTCCTCAGTGAAGTCATCCATCATCACAGGGTCAAACACCATCCGCATGTACCTTGAGTGCAAGATAGTGGCCACCATGCTATTGTGCTCTGGGGCATTCAGAGTAGATGCCCTTAGCAACTGGTGCATCTGGCAAACAGTCTCTTCAGCTGATGCAAAGTCAAAAAATATATAAAATGTTCTCCCTTCATATATAAATTTGTATGGTGCTAATATATTCTCCTCCAGCATTTCTGCATACTGTTTCATTTCTATTTTAATGACATTCTGTGGACTCTCTGTAGTTTGTGGATGTATTACAGATATGCTTTTACAGTCTCTGAAATGTAACTTGATAAGTGGATAGACCCATTCCCTGGGTTCAAACACTAATGATTTAGAACAAAGTTTTAATCTTCCCTGTCTAGAGTTGCCTTCATTTAAAGACTCTGAATCCTTTAAAACACATGAGTAATCTTCAAAGTAAATTTCACCTGGCTCCAAAAGTAGCATCGAAAATCTAAAAGCAGATAAAATTAGGATATAAATAATTAAAAAGAGTTAACTAATAACGTAGAAAATACTAAGATTGAGTATGTACATATGGAACAGGATAAGTGTGAACAAAGGATGGAGCAAGTTAATTATTGGTCACTAACTTGTACAATCATTCAACATAATTCAGGGACAAAAACTATACCTACCTTGATTTATCCATTGTATCCAAAATCAGCTTGTAGTTTTATAATGGAACAGAAGTAAATAACTTTTGTCAAACACTTTTGCCTAGTCACAATTTTAATCATAAATGTATAGAAAAATCGCTCCTCTTTCTTTTTAATCCTCAAAAATACTTTCGATTGATTTGAAATATTATTGTGTTACTAATTATTCTAACTTTAATCTAAACTTAACAAAAGAACCAAAATGAAAGGACTGGTTTATGTACACACACAGGCGATACATACAGATGACACTATTTTGACAGAACAAGAACAACATTACAACTTTTTTTTTTATCCATTACTGGCCATAGCTACGACTACGAGTACAAACACTAGTACAAAGCTCTTCAGCCGAGTAAAGGTGCGTTTAGATTAGGCTGTCGTGATCTGTTGTGTTGTGATCTGTCGTGACGCCGACCGTTTACATTTGTCTGTCGTGTTGTGACGCCTAGACCAGTGTTGCCATCTTTGTAGCTTAAAACTAGCAACTTTTGGGATAATTTCAGCAACTTTTTTTCCATATATTTAGCTATTTTTGGATGTTTTTTCTCCAATTTAGCAATACTTTATTGTAAATTATTTTTTATCCTCGTACGTATTCAATAAGTACCTCTTTTTCTATATCGTGCAGCTCTGACGCGTCACAACACAACAGATACCCCGTTCACACTTACGAGGTTGTTTCATTTTTCTCCTATCTCTTCCCAAATAGTTGATCTAATAGCCTGGTCCTTAGGCCGGTCACATACATTCGGAATTTTTCCGTTCGGAATCCCGAATCGGAAAATCGAACGCAGTCAATCCATACAAAATCTATGGACCGCCACACACATTCGCAAGGTTTCCGTTCGGAATTCCGCACGGAATTTTTCCGAATGTGTGTGGCGGTCCATTGATTTTGTATGGATTGACTGCGTTCGGAAAGTCTGATTCGGGATTCCGAACGGAAAAATTCCGAATGTATGTGGCCGGCCTTATATTCTTTACGTCTTGGGTTGTAAATTATTTCGTGAACCAAATGTGAACGCGGCGAAATGTGAACGCAGCGTCACCAATCTGTCGCGGATCGGGATCGCTTCTGTCGCGACACATCACGACAGATCACAACAGATCGCATCTTATAAGTGTGAACGCTACAGAACAAAATGTATGAAACCGATACCCTTCTGACGCGTCACGACAGATCACGACAGCCTAATCTAAACGCGGCGTAATGAGAGCAAATATTTAGTGTTGCCAAGTTAGAAAGTTGAAAAATCGTGGCCTGAATGTAAATCTTAACGGTTAGATTAGATATTTCATTTCATTTAATTGAAATAGAATTTAAGGTTCTTTTCCCACAGTGACCTTGTGCAGCAATGTAGTAGTGAGTTCGTAGTTATGATGTGGTTGCTAGAAGTGCGACGAAAACGATTTAGTGGCGATGTCGTTTCGAGTTTTAAGAAAATACTGCAACTATAGCAAAATTTTAGTTTTATACAAACTTGTCGCGACAGTTTCCTGTATCTACTCGTAATTGGTTTTGCTTGACATACGTCGTCGTACGTAATTGTTAGAATTGCGATATCACCTATGTAATAATGCTTTAGGCGATAGGCTAGCACCCTGTCATTGTTATACCTCTTTCAACCGTTTATTATACCTAAAATTATGATGGTAGTGACCACTGAACGTGAAAATGGCATGGCGTGTCTATGTAACGTTTCGTGTGCTCTGCCTATCCCAAATGGTAGTACAAGCGTGATTATGTGTAGGTATAAAAATGTTACTTGAAACGGCATAACAGATGAATCGACTAAGAACACTCCTGCATCAAAAATAAATGTAATTATTTATTTGGTTTCGGAAAGTCCTACTACTGCTGAAAATTATCGGATAACTCACGTTTAATAATCGAGTTGAGCTCGACATGTTTCGGGCTAATTCGTAGCCCTTCATCTAGGAGCCGCGGCGGCTGCTGCAGCCAAGTGCGAACTGCGCGCCTCCGCTCTCTTCGCGCGACTGCTCGTGCTCGACGAAACTAGCACTGGCACACGGCTACCCTCGTTATTATAGTCATATTTATTATTGTCAAAAATAGGGTAGGACACAACACAAACCACATCACTTTGTAAAGGCACCTCCACACTCGCTGTTGTTATTGAACGTGAGTTATCCGATAATTTTCAACATGAGTCGGTCTCACGGTAGTTTTAATGTATAAATTCCTACTACTGTTTCTAATTAAATTGTACGTAATTTTTATAACACTGGTCACACAGCAAATCTGTCCTCTGAAAAAAAAAACTATGCGTTGATGTTTATG
Source organism: Adoxophyes honmai (assembly GCA_005406045.1). Classification (NCBI taxonomy): domain Eukaryota; kingdom Metazoa; phylum Arthropoda; class Insecta; order Lepidoptera; family Tortricidae; genus Adoxophyes; species Adoxophyes honmai. The sequence goes on along the minus strand of BHDV01039253.1, from coordinate 64,490 downwards.
CCTTTGATTGTTTATGGTAAAAAATGTAAAAATGGCGCAAACGTTTGATCTCACGATCTCAATCTCAGTATCTCAGTCAGGGTTGCAGGGTTTGATGTGATTTACTAGTTCGGAATATTCGGAATATTTTGTGGCCATTTTTCACCCTTAAAAGCTAGCTGGGACGGTACTTAACATTTTAGACCCTCGATAAATTATTTTTTTAAGATGCAGGACGATAAAAATGCCATTTTTCAAATGAGATTTCCTCAGAAGCTTTGGTATCTGCTTAATTTACATACTGATGCCATTTTATGGGGAGGCACAGGTCGAACAATTTTGCTTAATTACCGTGTGTTACACAATTATTTACAATGTGACCATTCAGTTTTCAAAACCACAAACATTTCTAGCTTTGTGAGGCAGTTAAACTTATATGGATTTAGAAAAGTAACATCCCATCTTCAAGATCCGCTGTGTAATTCAAGCAACCCATATATGCATGAGTATGTGCACGATTACTTTCAAATAGGTAGGCCAGAGCTGTTAAATAAAATAACGAGAAAGGCGTTGACTATGAAGAAAAGTTTTAAGCCCAAGGTAGTACCTAAATACTTATTATTTTATGATTCATGGTTTTTTTTTCGCTTATCAAGGTTCCCATGTCAATAACTTGTACATTTGTTTTTCAGAGTCTTTTTAGTAATCCAGAACAAACACTGATACTAACACCATTGCAAAAGGCCCGTCGAGCTTTACGTTTAGCTCTAAAGAATGCGGCTCAAGATCTATTTATACAGCAATCACCAAATCACTTATGCAACTTAAACTTTGGCTGTAATGGTACGCAAAATAAAATAAAATTGAAATATTTATTTTTGTGATAACTATGAATTATTGCAGCTAAGTATTTACTGAGTTTTTATGATTTTAGAAGATTGCCCGGATGATTATGCTGATGCAGGTGAAGGAGAAGAAAACATTGAATTTGACTGGCTCATTCCTAAGAATGAAATGGCTGAAACAGATCCCCCTCCACAAGGTCTTTCCCTCCATAATTACCTTATCATTATTCCCCTGACATTACTTTATATTTCCTTTGCAAAGTTTCCTGCTATATCCTCAATCTTTCCCTTTTTCTTTAGCTAATGAAGCTACACCAGCAAGTACAGGTGCATGTACTATTGCTAATGAGAATAATCATCACTATGGGTATGTTGTAGATATTCTATGATAAAATTTATATTCAACTTTGTGCAACCTGAAGATTAAAATTAATTGTTAGTAAAATTGTGTTAGGATTCTGACAAATCCCACTGTTTGAATATTAATTATAGTAATCCAGCCTAAATACGTTTCACTGCTGGGCATAGGCATCCTCTCAGTATGAGAGGGCTTGGGCTATAGTTCCCATGCGGTCTTAGTACAGATTGGGAACTTCACACACATCATTGAATTACTTCTATGCTGTGTAGTTTTCCTTCACTAAATAGCTCATGGTAAATATAACATTTGATTTTGCACATAAATTCCAAAAAAATAGAGATGAAAGATCCTGAGTTACTTTTGGTAGACTAACTTTCAAAATTGCAATATTAAAATCTATTTAATTTCAGAGAACCAAGAGCAGAAGAAAGTCTAATAGTGTTTCATGATGAACCTTGTCAGCAAAACAATGATAATTTTCCAAATCAATTCTTATCAATGCCTGACCTGGATGATCAGGAGCCTTCTGGAGTAAACTCGGGAGTGGAGCTACTAGCAGAATTTAATATTGAGAATGAAAATGATCAAAGTGTGACAGCTAATAAAGACAAGGAAAATGAACTAAATTCTTTGAACTGTGTTCTACCATCAATAAGCAATGATCATATTGATGATGTGTCTATGGCAGAGGTAAGTCCAATCAGGTTTGTATATTGGAGTAGGCAAGACAGTTAAAAACTTGAGTCCATAATTTTGATTCTTAAAAACAAAATGATAAGCACTTATAGATGTTTCCTGTGACATATGATTTTTTTTACTTAGGAGTGAAGATTGACTACATAAGCCCCATTTCAGAAGTGTAATGGTCTATACATTGGTCGATTTTTAATAATTTGATAAGAAAACTAAATTATGTCTAAAACAATACATATTTTAAACCTAGTCATCATCCCTATATGTGTTGTTCTTGTAGAAAAGAGTGAGTGGCAAAGCCATACAATACATTATAATGTTGTCAAACTGGTGCAAGTTATTCAAATTTTAATTTGAGCACTAGGATTATACAAAATGTGATACAGTTTACACTGATACTGATGATTTACTTTTCCAGAAAGTTAATGATGAGGATCATTATAATGGCGAATGGGATCAAATGTTTAATGATATTATTAGCAACAAGAATACCAGCCATGATTGCAACTCTGATATGAAAGAACTTTATTCACAGATTTCAAGAACCATAGATTTGCTTAATTCTTGAATAAGATAAATACAACATTCTTTTTTAAGTATATTTGCTTAAACCATTAAAATATTGTAAGAAAATACATTTTTCCCTACTACTTCTTTTGTTTTTTCTTTTCTGCCTCTTCCTCCTTCTCCTTTTCAATGACAGTCACATAGGAGTTGATTGTATCAGCATCCAACATTTGCATAGGTTGTCCACGTCTCATAACAGCAATCTCCAGATTCTTCTGTCCAGACTGTACAACTTCCAGCAAAGCACGAATTGCAAGCTGTAATTAAAAAGTATGGGATGATAGTTAATGTTCAGAGATTCAACCTGCCCCATCAAATAAATCAGAAATAACACAGATCAAATCAAACTATTACCTTCACAGCTCCCTTTTCATTGGCCACTTCATCATTATTGTAATTCTTCTCTAAAAATTCACGTACTGTTTTGGCCGATCTTCCTGTAGCATTAGCCTTCCATTCATAGTAAATGCCAGATGGCTCAGTTTGGAACAAGTGAGGCTTGCCATCATAATCAAAACCTCCAATGAGACAAGAGATGCCGAAAGGTCTTCGGCCATTACTCTGAGTGTACTTTTGTTTAAGACCAGCAATATATCTGGTAATGTATTCTAGGGTCACTGGATCCTCTACTGTCAGTTTATGTGATTGGCATTCAATTTGTGCACGGTTGATCAAGATGCGGGCATCTGCAGTCAAACCAGCAAACGCCATCACCACATGGTCATCAAGAAGACAGATTTTCCTCACGGTTCTTTCTTCTTGTAGCTTCGCGACGGACTTCTTTTCAACGCCAAGAACTACAACCTCAGCACCTCTAACACCAACCTAAAAATAATTTGTTGCGGTGAACAATGTTTAAGATGCATAATGGGAAGAGAGCATTCTGCTCTTAAAATTTTAGTAAAAGATGTAGACACAATTGCTAAAGTGCAAAGATGGAATAAGTTAGTTAGGAAGTCAACTTACAGCAGTAGAACCCTTGCGTACAGCTTCCTGCGCATATTCAACTTGCAGTAAATGACCATCCGGCGAAAATACAGTAATGGCTCTATCGTATCGTGCAGACATTGTCAGTAATTACTTCGTACTTCGTGCTTTTAACAACAAAACCGCTGTGTAGTCGACGATGACAACGAGAATTTCGAAGCAAGCTTTTTCTTGATTTGACATTCAGAAGTGTTGCCAACTTGGATTTTTTTAAGGGCTAATTCAACAAGAGCCAGGTTTTTATGAATTTGTATTAAAAAAACACTGTTGCATATTGCATTGAACTCTCAAACTAAAGAAAACTTTTTATTTAATTAAAACCGAATAGAACGTAAGGCTGACGCATATTTTTTAAGATTCCTTTTTGGCCTTTATGGTTTACCAATACGGTATTGGCAATACCTGCAGTGGTTTCATTATTGCATGATGCGAGTGACTCCTTGATCCACCGTTTCGTTTTACTCGAAAACAATTGCTACGGTCTAAATACTCTAAATATGAGGAAGTAAGTAGATCTTATTAATTGCTTGGATATGATTGGTGTAAAATATTATTTGGTATCAGCATTTTATATCATTAGTTTTACTGACTCAAATATCGACGCTTGTACGTTCTAGTATGTAAATTTGATAGATGTCACCCGCATCATGCTATAAGTAATGAAATCACTATTATAAAAGTAAGCATGAGTACATACATATTCTCACGCCTGTATTCCCATGAGGGGTAGACAGAGCACATGAATTCAAAAATCCAGTGCCACGTTTAGCAAATT